>CAUYRH010015355.1:0-13924 GCA_963574655.1 Perodicticus potto | reverse complement strand
CAACAGAATGGAGGTAAAGATGCAAGTAGAATTTCAAGAAGTAATTCAAATGATGTCTCAAGAATTCAATGAATTCAAAGACAAAAATCACCAAAGATTTTGACACATTGATGCAAGAATTTGCAACCCTCAAAGATCTGAGAAATACAGCAGAATCCCTCAGTAACAGAATGGAGCAGGCAGAAGAAGGGATCTCTGACATTGAAGACAAAGCTTTTGAATGCTTTGTCTTCAAAATGGTCAAAGAGGCAAAATGGTGGAGAGCAAAAACAGACCATTCTCTCAGAGAGCTCTGGGATAATTCGAAAAGATCTAATATTTGCCTTATAGGAATACCTGAAGGTGATAAGGTTGCCTCAAAGGATTATTGAGGTTGCCTCAATAATCAAAGAGAATTTTCCAGATATGCCAAGAGATTCTGAAATTCAGATAGGAGACAGTATCAGAAAACCGGCACAACTCAACCCAAATAAAAATTCTCATAGACACATTTTAATTAGCTTTGCCAAAGTTAATATGAAGGAGAAAATTCTGCAAGCAGCCAGATGTAAGAAAACCATAACCTATAAGGGGAAGAACATTGGAATGACTGCAGATCTCACTGCTGAAAACTTTCAAGCTAGAAGAGAATGGTCATTAACCTTTAATCTCCTTAAACAAAATAAATTTCAACCCAGGATCCTGTATTCAGCTGAGTTTCATCTATGATAGAGATATTAAATACTTTAATGACATTTACATGTTGAAGAAGTTTGCCATAACCAAACCAACTCTCCAGGATATTTTCAGACCTATCCTCCATAATGAACAGCCCCATCCTCCACCACCAAAGTAAACTCACTCAGAAACTTTTGATCAAATTCCTAATTCCACAGTGATGAAAGGTTTAAAAATGTCCACTGGACTTTCAAAACACTCGATACTCAAAATACTATCTGGCTTATAAATATTCTTGATTAATGTGAATGGCTTAAATTGCACTCTAAAGAGGCACAGGTTGGTTGACTGGATACAAAAACTCAGGCCAGACATCTGCTGCATTCAAGAATCTCACCTTACCTAAAAAGATAAACATAGACTCAGGGTAGAGGGATGGTCATCTATAATTCAGGCAAATGAAAAGCAGAAAAAAGCAGGTGTTGCGATTTTATTTGCAAATACAACAGGATTTAAACCAATAAAAGTAAGGACAGCCACTTCATATTTGTTAAGGGCAACACTCAACATGATGAGATTTCAATTATTAACATTTATGCACCCAATCAGAATGTGCCTGAATTTATAAGAGAGACTCTAACAGACATGAACAATGTGATTTCCTCCAGCACCATAATCCAACAGCCCTTTGGCAGTGTTAGATAGATCCTCAAATAAGAAGCTAAGCAAAGAAATTTTAGACTTAAACTTAACCAGTCAACATTTGGATTTAACAGACATCTACAGAACATTTCATCCAAACAAAACTGAACAGAGGAGATCAAACTGTCACTCTTTGCAGGTCATATGTATATCTAGAAAACCCCAGGGACTCAACTACAAAACTCCTAGAATTGATCAAAGAATACAGCAATGTCTCAGGATACAAAATTAACACTCACTAAGGTTTTTATTTACAGGCTAAATCTGTAGCTTTTATATATACCAACAATAGTCAAGGGGAAAGAACAATCAAGGACTCTATTCCCTCTACAATAGTGCCAAAGAAGATAAACTATCTGGGAGTGTATCTAACTAAGGATGTGAAAGATCTCTATAAAGAGAACTATGAAACTCTGAGGAAAAAAATAGCTGAAGATGTTAACAAATGGAAATATATACCATGCTCATGGCTAGGAAAACTCAATGTTGCTAAAATGTCTATACTACCTAAAGCAATCTACAGATTTAATGCAATCCCTATTAAAGAACCTCTGTCATACTTTAAAGACCTGGAAAAAATTAATACTTCATTTTATATGGAAACAGAAAAAACCTCGAATAGCCAAGACACTACTCAGAAATAAAAACAAAGCAGGAGGGATCACGCTACCAGACCTGAGACTCTACTATAATTTTTTTAACTTAAGATTTTTAGAGCATTCAATGATAGGAGCAACAAACTGTGCTCGATCAAATAAAGAGGTCTCAGGAGTATGTGAACTCCTCTTAACTGTAAAGGATCCATGATCCTCATAGAAACTTCAGATAACTTTGGGGCTTGTTTATTTATGCATTTGTAGCTAAACTCCATAAGAGGCCTGACAATTAAGTTCGCAAACTCATCCTAGAAATAGTCCTATATGCCTTGTTATTGAATATCACAACAGTCACCTTAGAATTACTCCCCCTGGGAAGCTATGCACCGATGCCAGTACACCCTTCAGAGGAATTTTGGAACCCTTTTATTTTCTTAATTACTTTCAGAGCTATTGTCCTATGGCACACAAAAATACTTAACAATAATGAATTCCACTCAGCAAGACACAGCACATGTGGACATGAACACAGGAGAGAGATACTGGTGTACCCAGGTTATGCAACTTGACAGAGGTGTGTGTGTGGTGTTGCCCACAGAAGCACACAGTGGCAAGTAAGTGATTTTTTTTTAAAGTTTAGTTTAATAATGGCAATATAACATTTAAAAGAGATGGTATATGAGAGCTGACAATTTGGAATTTCTTAGTTTTCACTTAATTTTTTTTTTTCCTGTTTCAAAGTCAAATCAAGAGCACCATGATGTATCAAGTCATTGTTATCATTTTAGGTTCTTCTGGCTGTAACAGTTTCTTACACTTTCCCTGTTTTTCATGATCTTGACATTTTTGAGAGTAGGTTAGATGTTTTTCAGAATGTACAAAATGGGATTTGTTTGAGGTTTTGCTCAAGGTAAAATGGCATTTATAGGGTTTGGCAGGATGGCTACCAAAGTAAAAGCCACCATTTTCACATGATATCAAGAGGGATGTACTATTATTAGTAAGGTGACCTGTGGCTTGGCACCTGTAGCTCAAGCAGCTAAGGTTCAAGCCACATCCACCAGAGCTGGTGGGTTCAAATCCAGCCCGGGTGTGCCAAACAACAATGACAACTACAACCAAAAAATAGCCAGGCGTTGTGGCAGGTGCCTGTAGTCCCAGCTACGTGGGGGACTGAGGCAAGAGAATCACTTAAGCCCGGGAGTTGGAGGTTGCTGTGAGCTGTGACACCACAGCACTCTACCCAGGGTACAGCTTGAGGCTTAATAATAATAATAATAATAATAATAATATGACCTGGATATTAACCTCAGTCAACTGGCTGAGGGAGGTTTTGCCAGTCAGCCAGGCTTCTGCACCATTAAGTAACTACTCTGCTACTTTTTTTTTTCTTCATTTCTAGGAGATGGGTTCTCACCCTTTTGTCCAGGTTGGAGTACTGTGGTATAATCACAGCTCACTGCAAACTCCAACTCCTAGACTCAAGCAATCGTCCAACCTAAGCCTCCCAAAGTACTAGTATTGTATGCATGAGCTTCTTAGCCTGGCCCATTCATGTTTTTTTACTACAATATTGCAAAGCAAGTCACTATGCACAGCCCATATTTAAGTGATAGAATATTATATTAACTTCCTTGAGTGGGGAAAGTGTCTATATCAACTCCATGGAATTTTATGCAGGAAATTTTTCTCATCTATACCTTTTATGTGTCAAAGCATGGCCTCTTGGGTTTTCACTTTAAAAGTTTGTATTATAATGTGATACTACATTTAACTTATTGCTCAAACGTTTCCGGCTTTGGTGATTGAGATTTGTTCCAGTTGTTTCCTGTATTCTTTTAATCACACCTCATAATTTCATATTGTAAAATTATTTTCTTACTTTCTGGTGCTATGAGATACTTGAGATTTACCTTTAAAATTCCATATCTCTTCCCTAGAACCATTTCTCCGGGTAGCCCCAGTACTTTTTATTTAAGAGTGGTATTTCAAATCAAAAACTGGGTGTAGGGTGTGCTTGTTGGTACTAGAGGATTGTTGCTTCTGCTTTTTCTTTGTGAACAGAACAGGAAAAATATGTGTATGTACACGAACCATGTATATACGCATTAATCTGAATCTGTATTACCATAAACATGAGCTTGTATTGATGTCTCTGATTATAATCCAGTAAGGTATAGTTTACTGTAATCTTTTCTTTCTTATCTCTAACCTCTCCCTCTTACAGTGAGTAACCTGGTTACACCCCCTGCCATTATTCTAATTCTGTGTCCAATACTAGTATACGTCCATAGCAGTTTCAGAATTGTCAACCCATATAGAGTGAACTTTAAGTGAAAGTTCCTGGATAGTTCAGTGTTAATTCACATGAAGGGACAGTGCTGACTTCAACAACTAGGTGAAGTTTCTTTCTATATAAGGGACAGTGCTGACTTCAACAACTAGGTGAAGTTTCTTTCTATATAACGGTGCCACAACATCTTGAGGTCCATAATGTTTACCTTAGCTATAATTAAGTGCACATTTAATATTTGCAGGTATTTGAAGTATATTACGCTGTTTTTAAAGGATTTAGTTGGTTCAGTCTCATGGCTGTCGCAGTTAAGTACCATGACCATTTCATGTCATAGTAGCTTCATCAGCTGGTAGATGATCCAATAGAAAGACATGAGAAATTCAACCTTCTTAATTAGTGCATGCTAGCATATTTTGCTACCATTAATTCCCAGATATTAAACTCCCTTAAAAGCACACTTAAAATTATTATTTAATAGATAATACAACTGTAAATACATGCATATATATTTTTAAAAGCCATTGCTACAGTTAATTCTAACGGCTTCTATTGTTAACCATATGATGGTTAATTGCATGTGTCAACTTGACTGGGATAAGAGATACACAAACAGCTGGAAAGACATTTCTGAGTACTTCCGCAGGAGGTTAATACTTGTGTCAATAAAGTGAGTAAGAAGATATTCTCACCAGAGTGGGCAGGCAGCATTCATTTCATCTAGAACCTTGCCCAAACAAAAAACAAACAAAAAGAAAAACAGAGGAAAAGCAAATGCTGTCTCTTCATGAGCTGTTTTTCAGAAGAATCCTAACACAATACCCAGTTCAAACTCTGGAAGATAGTCTTAGTCACGTGCGGGTCAGGAGTTCTATTTGTATCATCAGTAAGTTTATGAGTGACCAGCACATTGTTATCAAATGACTTATTCTACTGAATTGCTACACTCACGCTGGAATTTGTGCTAAACAATTAGAGCTTTTTCTAAGACTCAGGGATACATGTACAATAAAGGATTTGCAATTGTATTTCAGTAATTTAAATATGATACTAAATATTAATTAAATTTGAAAGTCTCCATAAAGTATCTGTTTGAATAAATGACATATGTTTCTAATAATTTTGCTTTTAGTCTAAGCTATTACAGTGGTTTTTATATTTCAGTTCTTACAGGAATAGGTTTCTTGAGACTGGTACTAAGCTAGAGTAGTGCCTCTACCTTCAGAACAACAGAAATGTTCTGAATATGACCCACTGTCTTTATCTCCAGGAATATTTAATAATTATGTTCTAAGGTCAGGAAAATATCTCCATTAGTTTTACTTAAATGGGAACATTCATTCTTAAAAAAAGAGTCTAGAGAATAATAATTATTAATAGTAACATTAATGATGATTGTAATCATTTGTAATTGTTATTATGTCCTTCATAGGTTAGTCATCTTATTTAAGTTCTGAAATCGTAGTAAGTAGTTTACCAAAGGTTGGACAAACTGCTCCTTATTTTTTATCAGTTGTAGAGGAAGGAATAAGATGTTTGTCAATTTTTAAATAGATGCTTAATAACCAAACTTTCCTGGAATCATTATATTATCCTTTGGTGGGGCTTTTTAACTATTTCTGGACAGTGGGTTATGGACTGAGGTAGTGTGTATCATGCCTACACTGGAGTATTTAAATGTCAGTGTTAAAACCTCTGATATCTCCCCTTCTGCCACATGTATCAAGGATGTGCTTCAATTTGTTACACTAGAAGTTGATGGTGCCAAAAACACTGTGGGTTTGTTACTAGTTATTCAGTAGCTTAACTGGTCTTCACTATTACAGAAATCGGTATTAAAAAGGATCATTACTATAACTCAAATTTTAAGAATGGAAAATTGGTTGTGTCTTTAGGTGTCAAAGAAGTTGAAATTGGACTATGGAATGGTAACAATACAGGTTAGGTAGTTTCCAAATATTTGGTAAAAATCATCCATTGTCTATGGCACTGGATAGACAGATAATAAGAAACTTTATCCTGTAATGATTGTAAAACATTAGCAATGTATTATTGACTTTTGTAAAGTATTACAGGAAGCAGATGACCTCAGGAAAAAATCAGCTGCCTTGCAAGTAGAAATGTAAAAAAAAAAAAAAAAAAATAGAGAAAGTTCAGATATCTGGATACGTTGGAAGAGGTGAATCCCACCGATTCATTCTAAATTCACCAGGTAATTGGAGTGACCCTCTACATTAGTTAAGGGGTTTTATGCAATGGAAAGAAAAATTTCTAATTTTATGAAAGTAAGTTTTAAGGTTGGGAGCAAGGCACCCAGCAAAATTAAGCTTCTACTTTTTTTAGAGACTCTCTTACAGAAACAGAGATATGTGTCCTTTCTTCCATGGATATTTATTTATTTATTTATTTATTTTTGCAGTTTTTGGCCAGGGCTGGATTTGAACCTGCAACCTCCAGCATATGGGGCTAGCGCCCTACTCCCTTGAGCCACAGGTGCCACCCGATATTTATTTTTTGAAGAGATGATTTTTAGGACCTTGGAAAAGTCTTTTCCAGGTTGCATCGATAGCTGAAGCCTCAGGTTTTAGAGAGATTTAAATACATCTCCAAAAGATGGAGAAAGAACTGACAATTATAAGGTCTCTAACGTAAAAGCTCTAGAAAAGTGAAGGAGGGAGAAGTCTTTTCCCTGGGATAATTAAGCCCCTTTATTTTTAATTTGCCTTTTCTCTTGTACATACTGAACAATGACTGTTTAAGAAAAAAAAAAAGAAGGCTCAGTGCCTGTGGCTCAACGGGCTAGGGCACCAGCCATGTACACCTGAGCTGGTGGGTTCGAATCCAGCCCGGGCCTGCCAAACAACAATGACGGCTGCAACCAAAAATTGGCTGGGTGTTGTGGCGGGTGCCTGAAATCCCAAGCAACTTGGGAGGCGGAGGCAGGAGACTCGCTTGAACCCAGGAATTGGAGGTTGCTATGAGCTGTGATGCTACAGCACTCTATCCAGGGTGACAGTTTGAGGCTCTGTCTCAAAAAAAAATAAAAATGCAATTTTTTATATTGTGTAATAAAACGTGCTAATATTCAAAATAACTGCTAACTAACTCAGTGATACCACTCTTTCCAAGTAATGAATATATTGTTACAAAATCATGCATGGGCAAACAATCCATTTACAGTTGAAAGTAGTCCAGTGGACATTAAAATAACCGAATCATTTAAAAATATTGTTTTAAGTTCCATATGGCTACAAAACTTCAACAAATTACATTTGTTCAGTATTACTGCAGTATCCACAAACAATATCCACAATTATCTGAAAATACAACCATCAAAATTCTCCTGTGTTTTCCAACTCTCTGTGTGGGGCTGAATTTTTGTTTTTTTTATATGCTTTAAGCAGCACAACACAGCACAAGAGATTAAAGGCAGAGCAAAAATAAAAGTCCAGCTGTGTTCCCTAAAACTAGGCATTAGGGAGATTTGCACTTTCTCTATGAAATAAAACACATCTTGAACTAGTTTTTCGTTTTGAAAAATAGTTATATTTTATGAAAATATGCTATTTCTATTAACACAATGGATTTGTTATCTTTAAGGGAATTAATCATGTATACTATTAATTCACTCAAAATGATAAGATTTTAATTTTTATATAATATAGATAAATCATGTAACCCAAATCAACAGAAGCTCTTTGAGCCTTACAAGATACATATAATTTTTATTAATGGAAAAGGGTTCTTAAGGTCAAAAAGTGTGAGAATCACTGATTTAGAGAAACAAGGTAAGTATAGTGGGTAGAAAGCACATATGTAACTGTTCTGGGAACCAAGTATTCAAAACATATGGGAGTGTTATACATAAAGCCGACTGCTATAACATAAATAAGAAGCATACAGGTTCGCAGAAACATGTGCTGTCAGAAAGAAGGATCAAATCTTGCTTAAAAGACATTGTTAATTGGTTAAAGCCTTAAAATGATGCTCGGGCTTCCCACAGTATTTGGGAAGGAATGGGCTTATAAAGCTGTGCAGTTCCCACTCAAGGTGAAGATTCTAGGAACACTTTCAGTATGTTCACGAAGGTCATAGGAAGAATATAATCCCCACTGCAAGATAGTCAATTCTGATCTTAAAAAAAAGTGAACCAACACTTATTTCATATCTAACATTTATTGAGTTATCCAAGCAATTCTTTCAACAAAATATTTCAGCCCCATTATATAAATAATCTAAGTTGAAGCATCTTGCCTAGAATTATAAGGATCATAAATTGTGGAGGCAACATTTAAGCTGGTGTTAATATCATGAAATAACATGGTCGTTTCTATTTAAAATATGCTTCATCATTCATTTATTAAACATTTAGTACATTTTGAATGGCTACATTTCTGTAAATGACACTGAATTTGAAACTATAATTATGAAAAAACAATAATAATCTGACTTAACTATTGTCTTCAAGGAGTTTATAGCCACATCTGAAAATAAGAAACATATCTAAATTTTTATAATAGAAAGATGGTGAAAAATAATACAGCAGTCTGTACAAGGAAAAGCATAATCCTCAAAGAATGATCAGAAGAGGATGGGTGCAAAGGTAATCTTTGTAAAATACTTTGTTTTTGTTAATATGCTTCATGTCAATTTATCTTCAATGTGCAGTTAGTGTGTTAATATTTTAACCACATTAAAAGTAACACATTTACTAACAAGAATTATCTGGATATAGAAGTACTGAAGAATACTCCAAGGAGAAGCAACACATTTTATTTAAGGATATTCAGAGAATGTGTGAATAGGAATTTGTTCATTTGTTGGTGAGAGAAATACAATGATAAATTCAAGGTAAATGTAGGATTATAGGAGGCTTGGTATATAAAGCAAAAGAGCATAGGGAGACATTCCGTCATTTTCAGTTTACAAACAGAATGGTGCCCATGACCACAGATTTACGTTTTGTTAAACCAATATACAAATTAATATTGACCATTTTCTCAGGTAATGATGATAAAATAAGACAGAGTAAGAGAACAAAGTGTGGCTTCCCTGAGGACGTAACACTTCAACAGAGACTTGTAACCAAGCTGGGAAAAGCTTTCCAAGAAGAAGGAACACCAGGTTTAACATTCCTAAACAAAAAACAATCTTGCAGAGATTACAAGTGGCACACAGTTCCTCAAAAGTGCTAGGTTATTAAGTCCAAAATGTCCAATTTCCTTATGTACTAAGTTTGACAGTTGGTATTTCTTACATTTTACTTAAACACTACTTTTTTTTTTTTTTTATTCTCGTGAAGATACATCCTCATTCTTTCAAATTCTTGTGTTGGGTTTGTTCTTTAAACTGTTTTAGAGAAACTTTTGTGAAACCATGGGTAAGTAAAAATTCATGCTATTTTTAAAATATGAGACACACATCATGGAACCAATGCAGCGTACACATCTTGAAATATTGATGAAGTTTTTGTGTACAGTTAATGAATGCACAGTGTGTTGATGGTTTGAGGAGTTCCGTTCTGGTAATTTAATCTTGAAAATAAGCCACGTAGACGACCTGAGACCAAGGTGGATAATGACGAAGTGAAAAGTGTTGCAGAAGAGAATCCACCTTGACCTACACATGAACTAGCAGCAAGGTCTGATTTTCTTCTTCTGATAATATGGGACCACGTGAAACAAATTGGCCAGGTAAAGGTGCTGAATAGATGGGTTCCACATGAATTAAAGGAGTGTCACAAGTAATCTTCCTGAAGCTTGCCTTCTTTGCTGTCACAATGTAAAGGTGAATAGTTTCTACACCACATAGTTAGGTATGATAAAAAATAGATTCTTTTTGACAATCACAAGTATTTGGTACAATAATTGTGTAAAAACTAAGTGCCAAAACACAGTCCAAAATTGAATATTCATAACAAAAAAGATAATGGTATCTGTTTGGTAGTCCAGCACCAGTATAATACAATCAAATGGTGCAATACAATCATTACAGCTTCGTGAAGCCTGGTCCATTGATGACAGTGGATGTCTAATGTGAACAATTGGCCATGATGAGGATGCATGCGATAAAGCAGCTGAGATTGGTCAGCAGAGACAGGCTAATCCTCTTGCAAGAAAACACTGCCACACAAACAACACTGCTCAGACTACAAAAGCTGGACCTGGAAACTCTCTGTCATCCACCATATTTGCCAGACCTTGCACCAATTAACTATCACTGTTTCCAGGCTTCTCAAGAATATATATACATATATACACATATAATTGTGTGTGTGCATACTCATTTTGCAATAAGCTGAAGAAAACGCCTTTTGTGATTTCATGGCCACTCACTTGCCAGGCTTCTTTGATGCTAGCATAGACAAGCTACCATTAAGATGGCAAAACTGGGTTGATAATTTAGTTGCATACTTTGATTAGCTGTACTGCTTTGTGTTTGAAACATAACAAACTAAACTTTTAATCTGAAATTGGACATTTCAGACTTAATACATGTGTCGCCCCACCCATGAGCCATCTTGCTGCTTTTGCTCTTTACCAAATTTCTTCCCAGACTTCCGCAACTGTCTCCCAAAAAGTACTGTTTATTGAAGACCTACTGTTTGCCAGGAGCTTTCACCGATGCCACTATCAAGACACTCAAGGGCATTCATGAGTATTGCAAACACCATTTCACCAGTGAGAAAGTTGGTTCAAAGAAATTGGATTTAGTGCTGATTTACTCTGAAAGCCCGGATACTCTTGTATGAGGCCTGCAATGGCTTTACCAGTCTATTTTTCTCAAATATGCAGGATGGTGGGAACTAGGTTGAGACCAGAGTTATAGGAATTGAGAGAGTGATTACTGAAAATTGCAGTGTCTATGGAGAAGTAACTCCACAAGTCTCAACTCGTTCCTTTGCCCTGATAAGGAAGCATTTTGGGGAAGACTGTATAGGTCTGCATGATAAAGGATGACACGGTGGGTGATTCTTTCCAAAGTCTCAGGAATTGCGCATTCAAAATTTCAAGATCTTCAGCTGAAGATTTCTTCTTTACCTGAAGAATATAACTCACAGTACACAAGAAAAATAATTCACTTCAATTTCTTTCCATATCAACTAGAACATCTTTGGCTATTGACACATGGTGCAAACTCTGCTCATTCTCAAATACAGTTGCCTCAGTGTGGGAGCATACCATCTGTGGAGAAAGAACAGTTCAACTGTTCAGTTCATGTAGTCTTTCTACCTTTCAAATACTTTGTGCCCAGCCCATCAAACACAATGAGATTTAAATCTGCTTATTTGAAGACAAGCTTATGGGGCAGTGCCTGTGGCTCAGTGAGTAGGGTGCTGGCCCCATGTAACAAGAGTAGCGGGTTCGAACCTGGTCCGAGCCAAACTGCAATAAAAAGTAGCCGAGTATTGTGGTGGGTGCCTGTAGTCCCAGCTACCTGGGAGGCTGAGGCAAGAGAGACACATAAGCCCAAGAGCTGGAGATTGCTGTGAGCTGTGACGCCACAGCACTCTACCAAGGGCGAAAAATTGAGACTCTGTATATAAAAAAAAAAAAAGAAAAGAAAAAAAAAAAAAAGAAGGTAAGCTTGTGGCTTAACTTAAATGAAAACAAATTAAAATATGAAATAATTATGCATTTTCCAGATCCTGGTCTGGGACATTCATTGATTTCTATTTTCCAGTGTTTTAGACGTTAAGGAAGATTGGAATTATGAATTTTCTCAGATTTGCAAGTGTTTTCTCTGTTTAGTGGGTGGGTGCACGGTTTCCCAGTGCTTTAGAAGCATAGAAATTAGCTGAAGGCCCTCGGGAACACAGATCAAGCAGTCTTCCAAAGTTACCAACATATATTTGTATTTAATTGTAATGTATTTTAGTCGTTCAAGCACAGTATGCAAACTGAGAGAACTGGTACATGAAAACTGTAAACCTAGAAAATACTAAAAGCTGCCTATCATGTGGAACCCATGTAGGTTAATTTGCCCAGATAACTGGAATGGAAGCTCTGTACAACGGTTTTATGGTACAGCATGTTTTCAATAGTATCATTCAAGCAATATAAAGATGAAGTCACTCCAACTAGAATGGAATTTATTTTTGCTCTTTTTGTATTTGTTTATGTTTTGCTACATAACATAGTCATACTGGTGAACATTTAGGTAATATGCTGATATGCTGGTATGCCAGTGCTTTGGGCGTCTATGGGATGGCTATTAAACATAAATTAATCTCCTTACCACTCAGGTGCTCATAAGACTTCAAAAACATAAACATTTCTGACTCTTTTCTAGACTTAATCTTTATGTACAGGTGTAAAACTTATTACTTTCTTATCGAACATCTCTGTCATATTCCTCTTTGCACTTTCATTTCCTATTGAGGCTTTAACGAGTTGGCCTGATATGAGTAATTCAAAGTTTTGACTGTGATGACATAATAGTTCAGACTTCATACATATTTATTTCTTTGATCAGAGGAATATGCTTTAGCATGGCCTGGGAAAGATAAATGTTGTTTATTGCATTATTTGGGGAGCCTAAATGTAGACAAATGGGATGCTTGTGAACACTTGGTATATTATTCATGATAGCAAGTCACTTAGGGAAGAATTAAATTATTTAGCACATGATTTGGGGAGAAATAACTCCGAGGGATAAATGCTAGGGTGTTAACCCCTTAAATGTAGAAAATCAAGTTTTAAATTGTAGGAAGATAAAAGGCAACACAATTTTTTGGGTGCTAGTTCTTCTTAGTAAAGCATCAAAACAATGGAGAAACAAGAATCCAGTGTGCTTTATTCTAATATAAAGGCAGTAGATGAGCTACTACAAGGGGTGGTTTGGAGAATGAGCAAGTGGGGAGAAGGGGATGGGGTCACAGTGCATGGCACCCTGTTGGGGGCAGGACACAATTCTAGAGGGACTCCAACATATGCGATTAGTGTAACCTAATTCTTTGTACCTTCAGTGAATCCCAAACAATAAAAAAATAAAATAAAATAAAATAAATAAATAAATAAATAAAATACTCAGGATTTTTAGATTTAATTAATCTCTGAAAGGAATGTACAAATCCGACACACTAACACAATGCATTTGCCATGAGTATGAAAAACTTAAATATATTTAGAATGTAAGTGGCTCGTTTCAATTAAGAGAAAAATCTATCGAAAAATCTCCATGTTTGGTGCTTGCCCAATTCAAAGAAATATATATATAGTTCTATATGTATATTTCTATATATATCTATACACACACACATACACACACATATATATACACACAAACACATACATATATATATAATGCAAATATAAGTCCTTTTTTATTTTAATTGATTGGAAAGAATATGGAGAAAAAAATTCATAATTAATTAATGACAGGAAAACACGTAGAACTTAATTCATAAGTAATAATTAAAACAAGTTATAACAATTGTATAATTTCCCATAAGAAGAAAATTAGAAGAGAATTACAGATGCAAGATTTTTCATAAATGTGGTTAATATAAAGAAAAAGAGACAGAAACAACAGGTCTATTTAGAAGACAATTTATATATATATATATATATATATATATATATATATATATATATATATATATATATAAAATTAAAACATAATATATAAAAAAATATAAATTATATTTATATATTTATAAATGTTTGTAAAGTTA
>CAUYRH010015354.1:0-25129 GCA_963574655.1 Perodicticus potto | reverse complement strand
AAAAAAAAAATGGCCAGGCGTTGTGGCAGGCGCCTGTAGTCCCAGCTACTTGGGAGGCGGAGACAAGAGACTCACTTGAGCCCAGGAATTGGAGGTTGCTGTGAGCTGTGATGCCACAGCACTCTATCCAGGGTGACAGCTTGAGGCTCTGTCTCAAAAAAAAAAAGATTTGATAATATATGTATCTGGAATTGGCTGGTTAAAGATGTTTTAAACTAAGGAAATAATCTACATGCTTACTGAAATTGAGCCCTTAGTATGTATAAGATATTGTACAAGGATATGAGTCCTTCCTTCCAGAAAGGTTAAAATATTCTCTAGGTGTTGGCCACCTCTCTCCACATACACACGGAATCTTCTCTCCCACTCATGGGGAATAACTCCCAGAATATCTGTGGCCCCGATGTTGCTCCTGTGTAGGGATGCCATTAGGACACCCTGGAGCTCTGAGATGGCCGCAGAGAGAACACAATGCCTTCATTTATGTCCCTGCTGACCCTGCCAGCCACAACACACTGAGGGAGTTTTCAGTCTGTGTCAGAACATGAAGAATGTTCCATAGAAGTTGGTGGAAATGCCTTTCTCTTAAGACATAACAACTGAAAACAGAAGCAAAAGATAACTAACACTTGTGTTTCGTAGTAGCAGCTGGTATTACGTAGCACTGAAGGAGGGACTGACCAGGAGGAAACTCAGACAAATCCGAGTGAGCCATGGTAGGGAGAGCCCCCTGAACCAGGTCAGGGCCCAGTGTGGGCCGAGGAACAGAAGGGCCTCGTGTGCTTCTGGCATTACGGATATTTCAGCAGTGTTTGTTAAAGCCTAATTTCAAAGAAAGCAGTTTCACAAAAAAATTACTAAGACACTTCTCACATACTACCCTGACCAGAGAAGATAACTGTCTGTATTGCTAACTTAATGGGAATGTAGACATACCAAGTCCATCAGCAGTGAGCCTTTTCTCAGGCACACTATAGCCTTTCCTTGCCTCACGCCATCTAAATGCATATTAATACCCAACATGTTGGTATACCACAATCATTACTATTGTTTTTCTGAAATTTACTATGACTAAAAACCACAAAAGTTTAGAACTGCATATGGATAAGTTACAATGAAGAGATTTCCAGGAGTCTTTGGAAATCTCACTGGGATCAGCATGGAACTTTTAATCTGTGGGACTATGGCTCATCCAGCTGGTCTAAGGACTAAGTCAGGACCCGGGTGGGTGGATCGACCTGCATTCTTCCGTGGGGGTGTGGATTATAATAATATATATACCTTACTTCATTTTTGCAAGGTTTTGAAGCACTCAGGTTATTTTAAGAACTGAGGCATATTAGGTCAGCTATGTGGGTTTTCTTCCTTAATATATTTGAGTTTAGAAGTAAAGCTTACAGCAGTTAGCGATAACTCTAATACAGTAATGGTTTATTTTCTTATTCCAAACAGCTAGTTAAAGGCCTTCAGCAAGAGCTGAACCGATTATATTCCCTTTTCTGTTCTCGGAATCCAAACTTTGAAGAAAACGGGGGTAAAGTCTCAATAGTGTCCCATTCCTTGGGCTGTGTGATCACGTATGACATCATGATGGGCTGGAACCCGGTCCGGCTCTACGAGCAGCTGCTGCGGAGGGAGGACGAGCTGCCTGAGGAGCCCTGGCTGAGCTGCGAGGAGCGCCACCTGCTGGGCGAGCTCTTCCTGACCAGGCGGCGGTAAGCTGTCCCAGCCTCCAAGCGGAGTCACAGATCGTTTAGGACAAAAGATCTTAAGATTGTCTTGATAGGCTCGGCGCCTGTGGCTCAGCGGGCTGAGGCATCAGCTACGTACACCTGAGCCCGGATCCGCCAAACAACAATGGCTGCAACCAGAAAATGGCCGGGCGTTGTGGAGGGCACCTGTGGTCCCAGCTACTTGGGAGGCGGAGGCAGGCAACTCACTTGAGCCCAGGAATTGGAGGTTGCTATAAGCTGTGATGCTACAGCACTCTATCCAGGGTGACAGCTTGAGGCTCTGTCTCAAAAAAATAAAAATAAATAAATAAATAAAAGGGTCGAGACATTAGGAAGGTTGAGAACCACCGTTTTAAAGACTGCTCTGAGAACAGAGTGGAGAATACAGTAGTGGCAAGGACAGAACCAGCTGTGATGATGTTATCCCTATAACCACAGAGGCGGCGACCTGGGCTAGAGAGGTAACAGCAGAGGTGAAGACACGTGCACAGATGAAGATGTTCTGGGCAGAGTGAACAGAACCTGCTGCAGAACTGGACAGGGGAGGAGAGCATAGAGAGAAATCAAGGCGAATGCACAGGACTGGGGCTTTAATAACAGAGAAGATGTTCCTGCCACTTGCTGAGATGGAGAAGACTGAAGGACTAGCAGGTTAGCAGTGAAAAAAACAGGTCATCTGTTTGCCTTAAGTTAAGCAGCCAAGGAGGACCTTCAAATAGCAAGTTCAAGGAGAGCTAGATATTTACATGTGAAGCTCAGAGAAGTGAGGACAATGGAAAGAAAAGTGAAAATCTTCAGGGTAAAGAATGGTTCTTAAACTATGTAACAGTGAAAAACTGAGACATGAACAACACCTTCAGTGTGTACATCAAGGACAGTTACAGACACACGTGACATTTTCAATAATAAAACTATTTGACAAAAGTAAAAAAGGGCCATCTTCAAAAAGACTGAATAAGCTCGGCGCCTGTGGCTCAACCGGCTAAGGCGCCAGCCACGTACACCTGAGCTGATGGGTTCAAATCCAGCCTGGGCCCACCAAACAACAATGACAGCTGTGACCAAAAAATGGCTGGGCGCTGTGGTTGGCGCCTGTAGTCCCAGCTACATAGGAGGCGGAGGCAGGAGACTCGCTTGAGCCCAAGAATTGGAGGTTGCTGTGAGCTGTGATGCTACAGCACTCTATCCAGGGTGACAGCTTGAGGCTTTGTCTCAAAAAAAAAAAAAAGACTGAATAATTTTTAACTTATTAGTTTTAAAGGCAATAATGAAACTTATCTTAAAACCAGTTTATATCATGCATGAAGAACCCTGAAAGCTGGTAAGAGGCAACTGAAGTAACCTTCCATCCACCTTGCCATTAGAAGGTCCCTACCCTGTCGGGAATGTTCACATAGGTTCCAGCGTCCAGCAGGTCCTGGACGATCTCTGTATGTCCCTCCTTTGATGCAATCATCAAAGCTGTGTTTCCATCCTTATCTGTTAAATTTACATTTGGATTCCTCTTTAAAATTTCTTTTACTGACTGGGTGTAGCCTCCTTTTACTGCCACAATAAGTGCAGTCATTGAATTCTAAAAAAGAAAGAGAAATCAAATAATTTAGTATATTCTAGAAAACATATGATGTTGCCATAATCATGAAATAGGTATTTCCAAATAGTTGTCTATTATTAACAGTCATTTCTGATAATAAAAAGCCAATATAAACAACCAGACATATACCAAAAATGGTCAAGAAGCATTTTTTTTTTTTTTTTTTTTTTGAGACAGAGTCTCACTTGGTCACCCTTGGTAGAGTGCTATGGCATCTTAGCTCAAAGCAACCTCAAATTCTTGGGCTTAAGTGATCCTCTTTCCTCAGCCTCCCAAGTAGCTGAGACTACAAGCGCCCGCCACAACGCCTGGCTATTTTTTAGAGATCGTGTCTCACTCTGGCTCAGGCTGATCTCAAACCTGTGAACTCAGGCAATCCTCCCGCCTTGGCCTCCCAAGTGCTGGGATTACAGGCGTGAGCCACCCATATTATATAATACCCAGCCCATATTTTGTTTTTGAAGATGCATTAATTCTCTTGAGCCATTAGAACTATTATTATAATTCAATAAATGATTATCTGAAACTGGATTCATTCACAATGAACAAACTCCCTCATTAAGGTAATTAAGTATAACATAGTTGACAAGGTGACTAAATTAAAGACATTCTAATTTAAGTAATCTAGAGTAAGGTAAACACTCTTCAAACTTATAATTCTTTATAATAAAACTCATGAAAAACTGAAGGTAAACAAGGAACTGATAGTTGTAGGACATTTCAAGAAAAGTATATCATATGCTCTTTCAGTTTTCTAGAAAGCACATTTCAAAAACTGCCTTAAGTAGTTCTTTTAAAAACTGCACATCTACTTTATTAAATCACCTAATAGAAGAATCTGCCTCAAAACCAGACATGTTAAAATCGCTTCCTGAGATGCTGATTTACTTTAAATGTCAAATAATTTCCTACAGAAATATTTCGGTTCTTAGATCAGCCCCTAAAACTAAGCTGTCGTTCTCCCCATATTATAACAACACAGCCTGTCAAATACCTTAGCAGTCATCATAGAGACAAGCCAGCCATCCACCTGACCAACTGCCCAGAAAGGACCCCAGTGGGGGGCACGCCATTCCCAGCTGCCTGCTGTGCAGGCTGTCTCCATGTGGCATGAGAACAGGACGTAGGCCTTGAAGGTCAGCAGTTAGTAGCTTCTGCCAATATGGAGAGCAGGAGGAACTGATCGGGATTATGCCAAAAAGAGCTTGCTCTTGTCCCATAATAGCCAGAGATCCAGTAGTATCTCTTAATCCTTATGATTCATCTCACATAAGATGATAATTCTACAAATAGTCACCTGTATTATATTTTAACTGTTTCTTGTGCATAAACATTGTTTCCTTTAACTAAATTCCTATAAAAAGGGGAAAGCGACTTGTTAGGCTTCTCCAGTCTCCCCAATACACTTGGCACAGGTGGGTCCGCAGCAGGTGCTCAATAAAGAACACGTAACTGCTAATCGGTAAGATGTCTTTAACCAAGTTTTAAGCTTTCTATGTTCTGACAGCTGATTTCTGGCTTTTCAAAATCTGTTTATTCAAGAGAAATAAATACAGCACAGCTTAAAACAGCCAAAAAAATTATTATATTATTTTAAATATTTTAAAGAAAAGGAATTTTAGTGGAGCATTATTTTTCTACAATTAACATTAAAAACTATTTGATTTGAACATTTTTTTAAACTATTCACACTAAGTGTAAAAGGAAACAAACTAGGTTTCCTCCTATATTCTCACAACACAAAATACCCCCAAGACCAAAAGTGTGGAGACTTTTCCCCACTGACCAAGCAAGCAATCTGTTCCGCAGCAGACACTAGCTAGGTATTCGCCAATTCAATTCCAAGATCCCACAGGTTAGTGATCAGTCCCTGAGATACCCCGAGACACCCCTACTTCCAATTGCAACAGAAAATTCCTGGTCATTTTACCTGTGCTTCTGACCGAATGGCTAGAAAAAGGGGGTTGCCACAGCCCTCTCTCCTTGGGCTCTATTAATTTGCTAGAATGGCTTACAAAACTCAGGCTTACTTAACATTTACCAGTTCATTATAAAGGATATTTTAAAGGATACGAATAAACACACAAATGAAAAAACAGGTGGGACGAGGTCTAGAAGGGTGCTGAAAACAAGTTTCTGTTCCTATGGTGTTGGGGAATGCCACCCTCCTGGAAGTACCCTGAACCCAGTCTTTTTGGGTTTTTACAAAGGCTTAATTACATAGGTGTCTTTTGACTAATCACTCTCCACTGGTGATCAACTCACCTTTAGCCCCCTTCTCTCCCCAGATGTGGGAGGATAGGTTGGTGAGCTCAAACCCCCTGAGCACAACCTTGGTTCCCCAGGCAACAGGCACCTCATTAACATAAACTCAGGTGAGGCTGAAAGGGGACTATTGTAACAAAAGACTGTCTTTCACTTTTATTACTCTAGGACAGCAGGTTCTCAACCTGTGGGTCGACCCCCTTGTAACAGTGAAAATACATTGTGGCATTAGGAAGGTTGAGAACCACTGCTCTAGGAGCTGGCTCAAGAACAAGGACAAAGGTAAAACATGTTAACAAAGGATATGGAGCAGTGAACTAGGAACCACAGATAAAAACCAAAGTACAGTCACACAGCACATTTTAGCTGGGACCCCACATACAATGGTGGCCTCCTAAGATTATAATACCAGAGTTTTACTATACCTTTTCTGTATTTAGCTATGTTAGATGTATAAATACTCACCCTTGCATTACAGCTGCCTGGAGTCTTCAGTGCAATAACCCACTGTCCAGGGTTGTAGTGTAATAGAAATAGGCTGTACCATCACCAGGAGTGCTATACCAGCAAGGTACGAGTAAGCACATTCTACGATGTTCACACAGGAGTAGAATCACCTAATGACACGTACTTGGAACGTACTCCCATAGTGACACATGACTGTATATGTATCATAAATGTCATACTAGTATTGCTAAAAGTTATTCTTTATACCTTGACTGAATGGACTCCCTCTTAGCCATAAGGTCACAAGAGTTGCAAGCCACGAGTAGGGAGGTCAGGCGTGCATTATGCCCCCCTCGCCTCTTAAAGAAAGCCTTTATAACTCATTAACAGGCTTAAGGGTATATATGACAAAGTTTCAACCATACCTACAAGTCATCAATTTATTTATCAGATCACTTGAGTCTGGGTATACGTCCACTTGGTTGTCTCCGATTAACAGACTTTCTTAACTTAATACAGTGGTTCTCAACCTGTGGGTCGTGACCCCTTTGGGATATTTACATTACGATTCATAACAGCAGCAAAATTACAGTTATGAAGTAGCAACGAAAATAATTTTGTGGTTGGGGCTCACCACAACATGAGGAACTGTATTAAAGAGCTGGGGCATTAGGAAGGTTGAGAACCACTGACTTAAAACATTCCAGGCTTTTAGACAAAGCTTCGTTTCTTTAACCAATTACAAATCAAAGAATCTTTAAACCCACCCATAATCTGTAATCTCCTGCTTCAAGATGTCCTGCATTTTCAGGCCAAATCAATGTATGCCTTCCATGTACTGATTTATGACTTTACATGTAACTCCAGGCTCCCTGAAATGTATAAAACCAAACTATAACCCAACCACAGGGAGACTATTTGCTCAAGGCTTCTCGGGCGTGGCTCTCTGGGCCATGACTGCATGTAGAAGGTTCAGAATATGCCTCTTTAAATTATTTTACAGAGTTTGGATCTTTTCCCATGAACAATACTTTCAGTCTCCCAAAATTACTGTGCATTAGCAATAGATCCTTAAAATCATGTATGTATAATATATAGCATTTATAATATAATATACTTAGGATAAAAGAAAGAAAATGCTTGTTTTCCTAAGTTACTACCATTTAAGAATTAGAGGAAAAATTTCCTAGACATATACTAAGGAGAAACAGTCCTCTTAAAATCAAAAACACGGCTTGGCGCCTGTGGCTCAACAGGCTAAGGCGCCAGCCACGTACACCTGAGCTGGAGGGTTCGAATCCAGCCCAGGCCTGCCAAACAACAATGATAGCTGCAACCAAAAAATGGCCGGGCATTGTGGCGGGCGCCTGTAGTCCCAGCTACTTGGGAGGTGGAGGCAGGAGACTCACTTGAGCCCAGGAGTTGGAGGTTGCTGTGAGCTGTGATGCCACGGCACTCTATCCAGGGTGACAGCTTGAGGCTCTGTCTCAAAAAAATAAAATAAAATAAAAAACACATCTCTATCACCAGGAGTTAAAATACAAGATACTTACAGCTCCTTCTTGGTCAACGTCAGCTCCCATGGCCAATAAATGTTTCACACATTCCAAATGACCCTTTCTTGCTGCCCAAACCAAAGGGGTGGTTCCATACTATTAAAACAAATGATAAATTTAAAATTGTCAGAGCTGTACCAAAAGAAACTAGCTTTCAACATGAATTTTAATGAAAATCATACTTTGAATATTCTAAGATAAATTCATACACTGATCGTAACTTTAATCCTATTTCTCCCCATTTATTTCTCCTGAACAGATGATTGACCATTGCATAAAATGTCTAACTTTTTTTTTTTTTGCAGTTTCGGGGCTGGGTTTGAACCCACCACCTCCGGCATATGGGGCCAGCACCCCATTCCTTTGAGCCACAGGTGCCACCCTCTTTCTAACTTTTATGATAGACAATTTTCCCATCATAAAGTCAAACAGCCACAAATTTTCAATTCATATATCTTATGAAATAGAATTTAACATCCACCAGTCTAACTGTTGGGTGAAAATAGTAACAACCAAGTTGCAAACAAACTAAAGTAGCTCTAACTACTTTACATGAGTTAACGCAGGTAATCTTTACCACATGAGTTAAGTACAATTCTTAACACCACATTTTCACAGATGGGGAGACTCAGAGCCTGAGAAATTAATCAATAGGCTAAAGTCACAAAGCCATCAAAGAGGTGGAGTAAGACCATGAGCTAGTTGGAACTAAGCTAATTAAAATGAAATAAGATACAAATTCATTTCCTTGTCACACTAGTCACATATCAAGGGCTTAACAGTCATATTCGACTAGAGACTACAGAATATACAGCATTTCTATCAACAGAGAAATTTCCACTGGACATGGCTGTTGTGAAGTAGATGTTCATTAAATGTTAATGTCTGTCTGTGGGCTCCAAGATACCTCAAGGAAGCTGTGGTTATTCATGTGTCTGTTGACTGCCAGACTCCCCAAAGGTACAAAATTGCCGTTATGCATGATTTATATTCTTTGATGCTTTTTGAATCATGTTTCAGGGAAAGGTGCTTTCAAGTGCAGTTTCTAGGCTGAAGGTTGATTTGGCAGGGCCGCATTAAGAGCACAGATTCTGAGGCCAGATTTCTGAGTTAATGAGTTCTCACCCCTAAGTTTCCCAGATAGTCTCACTTTCAGGATGAAAAAGAATCCCTGACATCTAGCCAAGACCTTCCCTTATCTTGCTTTCCGTCTACTTCCAAACAGCTCTGGAGTCACCAGCACTCATAACTACCTTAATAAGGCTCGCTCTTCTCTTTTTCTTACATTCTTTTTTTTTGGAGACAGAATTTCACTCTGTTGTCCAGGCTAGAGTGCTGTGACGTCATCCTAGCTCACAGCAACCTCAAACTCCCAGGCTCAAGTGATCTTCCTGCCCCAGCAGCCTCCTGAGTAGCTGGGACTACAGGTTCCCACCACAACGTCTGGCTAATTTTTCTGTTTTTAGTAGAGATGGAGTCTTGGGCTGGTCTTGAACCCCTCGAGCGATCCTCCTACCTCAGCATCCCAGAATGCTAGGATTACAGGCCTGAGCCATTGTGCCCAGCCTTCTTTTTCTCAAACTCTGGCCTTTATCCCTCCAAAACCGAATCTCTTCATGTGTGTTCTTGACCCTCCCTGCCTTTTCCACCTGGAACCCCACGAACTCTCCTCCCACATCACCCCTCTTCTCTTCTTAGACCCTCTTCCTGTTAGGTCTCTGGTTTAGTCCTTTCAAATTAGGTCTCCCCTATCCTAACAGATCCTAACAAACTTCTCCAAAAGCTAACTTAAGATATTGTTGTGCTTTCTTTCAAACTTTTCTTTCTTTTTTTTTTTTTTGTAGAGACAGAGTCTCACTTTATCGCCCTCTGGTAGAGTGCCGTGGCGTCACACAGCTCACAGCAGCCTCCAACTCCTGGGCTTAGGCGATTCTCTTGCCTCAGCCTCCCAAGTAGCTGGGACTACAGGCGCCCGCCATCTTTCAAACTTTTCAAAATAATTTGTAATTCCTTACCAAAACCCCCTTGAAAACGATTTCTGCTACAAACACTGAAGAAACGCCATCTCTGAGGTCACCAATAGTCACCTATGCCCCAGATCTATAAATCTTTACTCAGTTTGCCCTTTTCTTCCTGAAGGCTCTGCAGTTAACCTGGACTGAACTGTCCCTTCCAACTTGAACTTTCAGGTCATTTATCACCTTTGACAGTGGTGAGTTAGCCAATTTCTCCTACTTCTAGATACTCCTAATAATCTGCCCTTTGCCCCCGACATTTCAGTTCTCCAGAGCTCAGTTATCAAACCTGCCCTCATGTCCTCTCAGAATCAGCTCTGTGTAAGCCTCACCTGCAGCCTCAGAGTCCTTTCCACGGCCTGGCAGGCCGCCTCTAACTGCAGGTGCCCCACCACCTCAAGGTCGAGACACCCAGCACAAACTTCACTTCCCTTCTCTAAATTAGTTCCCATAGAAACCTCCCTATTTCTGTCAGCAATAAAAATATTCTCTTAGGGGTGGCGCCTGTGGCTCAGCAAGTGGGGCACTGGCCCCATATACTGAGGGTGGTGGGTTCGAACCTGGCCCTGGCCAAACTGCAACAAAAAATGGCTGGGTGTTGTGGTGGGCGCCTGTAGCCCCAGCTACTCGGGAGGCTGAGGCAGGAGAATTGCCTGGGCCCAAGAGCTAGAGGTTGCTGCGAGCTGTGATGCCATGGTACTCTACCGAGGGTGACAAAATGAAAGTCTGTCTCTTAAAAAAAAAAAAAAAATTATCTTAGTTGCTTTTTTTTCGTAGAGACAGAGTTTAACTTTATCGCCATCTGTAGAGTGCTGTGACGTCACACAGCTCACAGCAACCTCCAGCTCCTGGGTTTAGGCAATTCTCTTGCCTCAGCCTCCCGAGTAGCTGGGACTACAAGCGCCCGCCACAACGCCCAGCTATTTTTCTGTTTTGCAGTTCGGCCGAGGCTGGGTTTGAACCCACCACCTTCGGTATATGGGGCCAGTGCCCTACTCGCTGAGCCACAGGCGCCATCCTAAGTCTCAGTTTGTTTATCAAATCTTTACTGTCTGCTCAGCCATCAGTGAATTCCATCTTCAAACTCCCAAGTCATTTGACCCTTAGCCTTTTACATGTCCCATTTACATCCCTGCTTCTCTGAACAGAGATCACTTCTTCTTTGCTTTTGTATCTCTTGTGTTAAGTAATGGCACAGGGCACTGCACATACTAGGTGGTAAACATTCCTCAAAATGACAAGTAGCAATAGGTAAGGTAGCATAACACCTGATTCTGGACAGCTCTGAATGCCAAGCTACATATAAATGTATTTCTATAGGCCAACAGGAGAAAATAAAGGTTTCAAATCAGAAAAATCAACAGACAGAACAGCATCCATTTCAGACATACCTCAAACCTCAGTCAATATGAATTAGCCATCAGGACAAAAGCAATATTCCTAAATACAATGTGCACAGGAAGGAGCATGCGGGTTACGGAGACTTAACAAGCAAGGTAACATCTCAAATGACCCTTGAAGAATCAATCAGAGTTCATGAGACAGAGGAGAAAACATTCCTAGCAGAGGTAAACAAAGCAAGGAGGTTCACAGAATGTCAGACAAGCTGCTGTATCAAAGAGCACAGGGCATTCGAAAAGGAATGGCAAGTGAGCCTGGGAAGACTGGCTGAAGACAACCAAGAGGCCTGGGCTTGATCCTAGAACAGTGAAAGCCATTAAAGCTCTCCAAAAACAAGGAAGAATAAGATAATTAGGTAAGGGTGGCACCTGTGGCTCAGTGAGTAGGGTGCTGGCCCCATATACCAAGGGTGGTGGGTTCAAACCCAGCCCCAGCCGAACTGCAACAAAAAAATAGTCGGGCATTGTGGCGGGCACCTGTAGTCCCAGCTACTCGGGAGACTGAGGCAAGAGAATCGTCTAAGCCCAAGAGCTGGAGGTTGCCGTGAGCTGTGTGATGCCACGGCACTCTACTGAGGGTGATAAAGTGAGACTCTGTCTCTACAAAAAAAAAAAAAAAAGATAATTAGGTAAGTACTTACTGAATGTTTGCAGTAACTGTTAAAGATTGAAAAAAAAAAAACAGAACAAAATTCTGGGGAACTTTCTAGAACTGACAGCAAATGAGCTGAGGCTCACAGTAAAAAGCAATTGAAGCAGATGAAGAAGAGAGGCACGGCTCACAGCGAGAGATGTGTGCACTCAGGATGTTGTGAGTCATGGGGGGCTGGCACGTAGGGGTGGGTACAGGGAGCAGGAGGAAGGAGAGAGAAGGGGCCAGGCCTATCTTCATCCACCATACAATCCAAAGATAGTCATTAGAGTTCTATGTTAAGCACACGAGAGGGTTAACGAAACTTGAATTTTAGAAAGAATATTTTCACAACAACACAAAGATAGGCAGACTGGACTTAAGGTAGAAGAAAAGTTCCAACAGAAAACTTCAAACAATGAAGACAGGCTAATGTCTTCAAACAATGGCTAATGCCATTCGGCCTGCTTATTCTCTTTTTTTTTTTTTTTTTTTAATTGTTGGGGACTCATTGAGGGTACAAGAAACCAGGTTACACTGATTGCATTTGTTAGGTAAAGTCTCTCTTACAATCGTGTTTTGCCCCCAAAAGGTGTGGCACACACCAAGACCCTACCCCCCTCGCTCCTTCCCTCTCTCTGCTCTTCCTTTACCCACCCCTCCCTCATTCTTTCTCTCTCTGCTCTCCCCTTCCCTCACCCCCATCTTGTCAATTGATGGTAGGAAGAAAAAGAGTCATGAGTGTGGCAAAGGTCCCAGTCTGTAAGGTAGAGGGATGAGCCCAAAAGACTTTCTGAAGAGGCAGCTAAAATGAGAACTAAAGGGCTAAAAGGAGTAAGCAAGGGGAAAGGAGGTGGAGATGGGATGTCCCAGGCAGTGTCTGTTCACCTGTGGCTTCGTTGAAAGCTCTAGTGATGCAATGATGATTCTGAGCCAAGGAGGCCACTCTATCTCAGGTGCGACTTGTTTACTGATTCTTCCCCTGCTGCTTCAGAAAGCCCAGTTTTCCTGCTCCCGATGTCATGTGTACAGGGTGCTTACAGCCAGTCTCCAGTTATGGCCCTGCTAAGGGAGGCAGCATTTTTTTTTTAATTATATTTATTTATTTATTTATTTGTTGGGGATTCATTTAGGGTACAAGAAACCATGTTACACTGATTGCATTTGTTGGGTAAAGTCCCTCTTACCATCGTGTTTTGCCCCCAAAAGGTGTGGCACACACCAAGGCCCCACGACCCCACTCCCCTCGCTCCTTCCCTCTCTCTGCTCTTCCTTTCCCCACCCATCCCTCATTCTTTCTCTCTCAGTGCTCCAGTGACGTAATCGGATAGCACACGGTAACTATGTTCTGCATCCTCTCCCCTTTTAAGAAAACATGCAAAAAACTTCTGGGAACTGCTGGATAGCCACGTACTGACCATACCAACACCCAGTCTTGACCGGCATTGAAAAGGAGAGAGTACTCAAAACAAAACCACAGGCATAGCTTCTGCCCTGAGGAAACTTACAGTCTGGCAGGTTCAAAACAATTTCACTTCACTTTATGTGATTATAAAAATGCCTCCATAATATTATAGCCTAGATGAAAACATTTGTCAATATTATTTGCTCATTTTAATGCACTCAAACTTTGTACAAAGTGCCTTCATTAATTATCTCCCGATATGAGACAAGTGTAGATCCCAGCAGGCAGTATCCGCCTGTATAATCACTTTTCCTGGGTGCATTTTGATTGCTTGTGTCAACAGTGGAGTCCACAGGAAATTACTAATGGTCCTTACAGGTTCCCCCATATTTCTTTCTTTCTTTTCCCATTTTTCTCTTTCACTCCTGTCTCTCTATTTTCTTTCTTTTCCATCTGCTTTTTCTTGCTCTTCCCAGGGAAGGAGAGGGAAATTCTTTATCTTGCTAACAGTTTTTGATGCCAAAAAGGATGTTTTGCCTGTTCTCTGACCTATATGGAGTGAGAGCCAGAACAGGTTTCCAGGAGTGTTCTGGTTCATTGGGCAGAAATTTCCATCTGAAGAAAGCCTTTGTCACCGATGGCTTTTAAATATGCAAAGGACTTCTCAGTTCACAACACGCAGGTTTAACCAGTGTTTTTTTCCCTCTGATGGAACTCGGGGACACAGAAAAGCAAAGTTCACTTCCCAGAGTCAGGACCAGGATGTTCAGGGAAAATTTCACTGAAGGATCTCATTGGTGAAATTTCTTTCCTTACATTCTGTCTGTGGCTTTCTGAGAATAGTAGTAGTTGTTGTAGTGATAGTAGCAACACTGGTAGTAAGAACAGCACCTAATAATTGAGCACTCACTATGTTTGTCATTTTGGTCCATGCACGTCACATGTGGTAACTGGTTTAAATCTCTATAATAAATACATTATTATTCCATTTCATGCTGAGGAAACAGGGCTGTGGAGTTTAAGGGACTTGCTTAAACACACAACTAGGCAGTCATCATTGCACTTTTCTTCTTTGCAAGAGGACAGTCTATTCTTCAAAAGTATTCTGATAGGGCAGCAATCTCATTGGTTTCTAAAGACAGGCCCTGCCACATTGTCATCATTACCACTGTTAAACCTGACACCAGGGACTGCCTTTGAGCACACTAGCTTCACTCAGCTCTCTGTTCAACGCTTCTCCCTTAGAGGCCCCCCTCCCTGCACCTCTCTCTGCCCTTTGCTTTGCTTGGGTTTTCTTCAGAGCACTTATCCATACCTGACTATGTTAGTCAGATGAGCTACCATAGCAAAATACCAGATGGGGCAGCTTAAACAGCAATCATTTTCTCACAGTTTTAAAGGCTAGAAGTCTGAGATCAGGATACCAGCATGGTTGGATTCTGGTTAGGGCTCTCTTCCTTCTCATTGAGAACTCACAGGTCTAGCCTTTACATGTGTGTGTGTGTCTACAGAGATACACTTGCTTCTCTCTTCCTCTTCTAGGAGGACACTAATCCTAACAGATTAGGGCCCCACCCTTATGACTTTATGTAACCTTAATTGTCTACTAAAACCACTATCTCCTAATATAATAGCTTTGGAAGTTTGGGCTTCACCATATGAATTTAGGGATGACAAAATTCAGTTGATAGCAGTGACTCAGTATATATTTAATAGCTCATCAATAGGCTTACCCTGTCTCTCCTGCTCCTAATTGTATTAGTAAAGTTGATGTCAGTAAGGACTTTGGATTATTCTTCTTATATTCCTAATATCTAGGACACTACCCCATACACAGTGGGTGCTCAGTACATATTTATTGTATAAATAAAAATGAAAAGATCCCTCTTCTTCCCTACCTATTGGTAAATACATGTGGCCTAAATGAGAGAAGGAAAGAACTCATCTTATATAATCTTGCAAGTTTTCTGAGTCACTTGTAGCTCTGGGTAAATTCCTGGTCCCTTTAGCTGACCGTCTAGGTGCCCTGCATATCACCTTTTGAATCTTCTCCCAGGAGGGGTGAAATGGAGACAGGGTGGCATATGATGGTTTTGCTCCTATTACCCCCAGAAAGTGGGAAGAGCAGACAGAGGGAAGTTTCACAGAGTAGCAATGATTTGCACTCTGTGCGTTTTCCCTTGAGAGGACACTGCCCTCTACCAGTCAGCGTTGCCTTCTCCTCCAGGGACCACGCCTCGATGAGCTCCCGGCTTAGTGTGTTTTGAATTTAGGAATGATTTTGCATTTAGAAATTCATTTTAAAGCATGCTCAAGTTCTGGTGCCATGAAGGGTAAATCTTCCCACCTAGGGTACCTCTTGACTCAAACCTTGATGTAGGAGGGAAGGAATGTTTGGCAGCAAAACTGGATATTTCTTAGGAAGGAAATGTTTCTGAGTTTTATGGAAATCTTAGGATTTCATCCCTGCACCTCCAAGTGTGGAACAGAGTCCCTATAGTACATACGAGCAGCTGTGTTTGGCTATGATGTTGGAGAATTAATTTCTTAGGCAACAGCTTAGGCAATATCCCCCAAAAGACTATTAAAGACTCATGAGCTATGATGATATTATTGGATATAGTAGTCACAGCTTCCATTGATATCATGTTAAATGCCTGGATTTTAGCTCCTGGACATAAGCACTATGAGGGCAGGACCTTCTCTCACTCGTTTTTTCCCAAGAACCTAGAACAAAATAGTAAATACTTGTTGAGTAGATGAATGATCCAAAACATGGAGAAAGTATTTTATGGTAATTTTACAAATGAGAAAATCTTAGTGAGGTTATTAAGTTTATAACATAGAGTTAGTGGCAAACCTTAAAATGAAATGAAGGACTTGTGATTCATAGAACCTTCTGGTTCTATGTACCTAGGACAGTGCCTAATACATATGAAGTAGGTAATCAACATTTGAATGAATAAATACAATGTTTGAAGTTTGTCTCAACACATGCCTCATGTGACATTGCAGCCCCATCGCTAAGTGACATTTCAGTCTTTCTTTGAATATGTTCAGTACAAAATAAATCACTCATGTTTTAAGTATGACTTTTCCATATTTTGTGACTTATAAATATTGAAAGTTATTTTTGTGTGCTTGGAGTATTTCACAGTCTTTTGTAATTTTTATGATAAAATAAAGTTATTTCAGATGATAAAATATTATGAAAAATGTTGAGCAGGACAGGGCTGAACTCAATCACAAGGCTTGATCTTAAAGAAGTTTCCATAAGCTAAAATGAATTTACAGTTGGGAAACTAGATATAGATCTGTTTATCTGCACCCCTCCAGATTACCCTTTCATCACATGAGTATTTGTGAAATGATTTGTCAAAATTCAGTTTCCTCCAGGTCTGTAGTATCCTCCTGGCTACTGGTCTGGTTGTTGTATCAGTAATAATAGCTTACAATTACATAGCTCCGATATCAGCCAGGCTGTTCTAAGTCCTTTGCTTGTGTTAACTCAGGTAATCCCCATTCAATTATTATGCCCATTGGACAAGTGAAAAAGCTCAGGCAGAGAGAAGTTAAGTGACCTGCCCAGGGAAGTGGCAGAGCCAACCCAGGTGCTGCTGGTTTCACTCTGGAGCCTACACACCTGAATTCTATGCTACATAGTACAGTCCATGCTCGGGAATCATGCAGACTCCCCCAGAGCGTAACTTCACTCTCTTACGTTCTACAATTACCTGCTAATTAAGTCAGTTGTGAAATGTATCAGGGAACAGTCTCCAAATCACTGATGACATAGTTCTGGAATTGACCTTTCCCCCTTTTAGGAAGCTGAAGATTTTCCCTGACTGAGGTCCTCTCCATTAGCTCTCCTTTTCCTGCAGCCTGAGCCACATCCTTGGCTTTTCTGGGTTCACCTGTTATTTCAGTTCTTTTCCTCATCCTTCCCCCTCGATGAATGTCCAGGATGAGGCACCCTAGATATCTCCTCTACCCCAGTTTTCCCATACATGGTCAATTTCCCCAGGAATGTCTATCTCCTTGATATAGTCAGACAGCTTTATTGTGCTAAAATCTTTCATCTGTGGTATTAACCAGACTCTGTGCAAAAATATATAGATAGCTGAGACTCTGTGTGTTGTTCTTAGCCACTTTCTCAGTCCTTTATTATGTAAATTACTAGGGCACATCTCTTCCACATTTGTTGTTCTAGTTATCCCCCTCCATTCAAACACGAAGTCCTCCATTTCGTGTATCCGAGCATTTTTTTTTCTCTTCCTTAACCACATTTTCAGCTTTGAATTCTAGTGATCAGACTGGAAATTACATCTCAGAACAAAAGCAGGCTTTGCTACATTGTAAAACAACAGCCCAATCCCAGGAGAGAGTCCTAAGCACCTGCCCCAAATCAAACCCTCTTTCAGGTCAAGAGGTCTGGATTTTTGTCTTTCTTTAGGACAACTTTCAGCTGAGAGCAGAGATGAAAACAGCTTGTGTGCCCCCAAAGTTCAGGTCCAATGCCTGATAGACTGGGTATGCTTCTCCTACATTTCTTCTATTGGTACCATTTCCTTGCATGTGACCCACTAGAAATGGCTGACAGATGGTGGCAATTTCATTATGTTCCAGACATGCATTTGAGGAAGATGGCAGCTCTTCCACCTGGCCAGATACATGTCAATTTCCTTTTATCTATCACGGTCACCTTCAGATACCTTATTGAAAAAGGGTACTCAACTATAGGTTGAGTGCAGGGGTTGGCCAACTTCTTCTACGAAAGGCCTAAGTAAATATTTTAGGCTTTGTGGGGCAGAACAGTCTCCGTGACCACTACTTGACTCTGATGTAGCATGACAACAGTTATAGATAGTATGTAAACAAATGGGTATGGCTGTGTGCCAATAAAAAAGAAGGTAACCAATGACAGGAGCATGTGTGTGTGTATTCACAAGTGTGCACGTGCAAGTTAAGAGAGGAGGAAATTATTAAAGTTTATAAGGGTAGGTAGTCATTGTCATGTTTAGTCTTTTGACATATCCTTCTACAGTCTTATGAGAGCCAGGGCCTCAAAGACGTTTAACAAAGAGACAGGCACAGTTGTTGGTAGCACTAACGTGTGAGAGGACCAAACAAATGAACAGCTGACCTGGTTAATAAAGTTTGCCAAAACTCATTGATGGTTCTAAGGGAGATAAGGATGATAGGTTTACTTCTCTAGAAGAGCAAGTAGACACCCAAACAGGTTGCCCTTGGACCATAAGCAAACATCCAGAAAACAGTCATTTACATATGGAGATTAAGTGCTTAAAAACAAACCAGAAAGGAGACTTAACAGCATGTCTCACAGGCATAGAAGGGATAAACAGGCCTGTTGGTATTAGAATTTAGGAATGTTACTTTGTGTCTCAGTTTAAAAGAAACACAGTAGCCTGACCTGGCAGAAGATTGAGAACTGCTTCTCCTCCTATGCAGCCAGAGTCGGCACTTGCCCTTTGGCGTCCCTGTTATTCCTTATATTATTGCCAGAAAGAGACATCTGAGCAGCTAATGAGGAGACCGTGAAATGATATTAGCCTGATTTTGCTTCAGGCTAAAGACAAGCAATAACTTAACATTCCATTGTTTGTAGGAATGGCTTTCTTATAAATTAGATTCTTTGAAAATTTTCTTTCACTTGTTAAATTCAAAAACGTCCTCAAGTCTTAACTGTTGAGTCTGTGAATTTATAAGCACGGCTGTGACCATCTTTCATATGGACCCTCCTGTCTCTGGGGCATTGGAGGAACCCAAAGAGCATCTCATGGAAGGATGAGAGGAGATGCCTTTGAGGTTTGAGATATGGACCTCAGATTCAGCTCTCAGGTGAGAATTATCGCAGTGAACAGGATCATCCAAAAACAAATGTGTGGCGGGAGAAGAGAAGGCCGGGGATAAATCCTGAGGAATGTTTCAGCTAAGACTCAGAACAAGACTGAAAAACTGAAGAATGGACTCAGCGTCTGTGACTCAGCCGGCTAAGGCACCAGCCACGTACACCTGAGCTGGTGGGTTCAAATCCAGCCTGGGCCCGCCAAACAACAATGACGGCTACAACCAAAAAATAGCTGGGCATTGTGGTGGACACCTGTAATCCCAGCTACTTGGGAGGTGGAGGCAGAGAATCGCTTGATCCCAGGAGTTGGAGGTTGCTGTGAGCTGTGATGCCATGGTATTGAACCCAGGGCAACAGCTTGAGGCTCTGTCTCAAAAAACAAACAAAAAAAAAAAAAAGAAAAAAAGAAAAACTGAAGAATGAGGGGTGGCACCTGTGGCTGTCAAGGGAGTAGGGCACTGGCCCCATATACTAGAGGTGGCAGGTTCAAACCTGACCCTGGCCAAAAACTGCAAAAAAAAAAAAAAAGAAAAAAGAAAAGAAAACAAAAACCTGAAGAATGAGGGGGAAAATGGTATTGTCATAAAAGGTGGTGGCGATTGGGACATAATATAGAGTAAGATTACTGATTTGCAGGGCTAGGACTCTGCCACTCCCTCTCCAGAAGCCCAACTCTGGTGATTGGAAAAATAATATACTTCTTGGTATTAAAATCCTTCAAATTCAAAGTCAACAGGTAGGTATCTAAGGGAATTTATTGCTATGTAGTATGAAAGTGTTTTCACAAATGGCATATGGGCAATTACTAACTCATGGGAGGAAGGTTGTGTTATCACCATGTTTTTACCAATGAGAAAATGGTGTCTTAGAAAACTTGCCCTGACACACGCACCTGGGCAGTGGTAACACTGAGATTCAAACCCATTCTTTCTGAGTCTAAAGCTCACACAGTTTTTATTCTGTTCTGTTGTCTCCTGGATAGGAGGTGAGTCCAGACAAGAGGCAGATCATCTATGAAGGCAAAAAGGATAGGGTACAACTGCTCCCTGGAAATCTGAGCTTATGTAGAGTGGCCAAAGGTCAGGACAGTAGGTCACAGAATCATCTAATGAGTGTGAGCATCGGCCAGGTCAGGGAATTTGAAAAAATTGAGTTTCACAATATCCATTGAGCTAAGATGAGAAGGAATTCTTTGAGAAGGATGAAGATCACTGCTGAGGACACAGCTGAAGTGAGACAGAATGGATCTGGAGCAGGTTTGTGTATTTTGGGTGTGAGTCTGTTGCAGAATTGAACAGAAGTGGGAAAAGTGAGTTGGTGGCTAATGAAGTAGAACAAAAAATTTGAGGAGACAGATCTGGAGGCTTTTGGTGAGTGTCAAATTCTCCAGGGGAAATCATGTTTCTTTCCATAGATACAGTCCACATAGTTCATAAGTTTGTCCCATAGGACATAATTTTCTGCACTTTATGAGATAAATGTGCATTTCCCTGGGTGTCAATTCCCTTCACTTCTGCGTTCTCTTCCTTCTCCTTAATTTTGCTGCCCTTGCCCTCCACCTTCACTCCACATCCTGCAGCCTCTGGGGAGCTTCTTTATTCCTGCCTCCAAATTCTTCCCAACTTCCTGTATTGCTTTCTGAGGTCAACCTCTGTTCCATTGTGCATTGGTAAGAGAACCATGAAAAAAGTGAATCCATTTTCTGGGGATGTCTGTCTGACAGCCTTTTCAAGGTCCATACACATAGAAATCATTCTGATGTTTTTACTGGTGCCCAAACCCACAAATATACGTAAATGAAAATATACTAATTAATAAAATACCAATGGTGTTAAAGTTTTAATTCGTTTTTGTTCTTTAAAGAAACGGGAATGCAGACAGAGGAGGGAGATGGCAAATAAAGGCACAGGCCTCGGCCAGGTGGTCTGAGACTGCAGTGACCCTGAGGCTGGCAGAGCAGACGGCCCGGGGAGAGGCGGGTCCCACCACCCGGGAGCGTCCGCGCTGTCTGCAATTCTGAAGAGCTGAGCTAGACCAAGGACATCCTCGAGAGGTTTTCTATCTCTATTACTCCATCTTTTCATTACAAGTTCCCAGTAGAAAGGAGTCGTCATTTTAAATCCAGAGCAGCACTTAACACAATAAAGAAGAATCGATACATGTGCTTTCACTTACAGTGTTTCAGGAAGAAATAAATTTCAGTAAGTAAAAATGAGCATGAACCATCTTGCTCTGTATCCCACTTTACGACCGCCAGAAATAGTACACGTTGCTGCATGTCACTGCTCATGTACATAACAGATTATTGTTTGTAACCCAGTGAAGACTCACTGATCTTTTTATTCAAAGACCTTTTTGCGTCAGGCTGCACCCGGCCGGAGAGAGGTGGTCAGACTGCGTGGTTTGAGATTTCTAAGACGTGGGCGCCACCTTCTGGCCACTCGGAGGATTGTCCCGCAGCTCCAGGGAGGACTCTGTTTTTCTACCATTAAGCAGGCGGCGGAATTATGTTTTGCTTTCTAACACATAATAATCACCAAAAACTGCACATGACTTCTAGGGAATCCCTTTCTCAACTTATAAGCAGTATGCAATTTGCATTCAGTATGTGAATATAATAACACGCAGTACCCTAGCACAGCCGTTCGGTTCCCACATGCTCTCCAGGAGAGATGACAGATTAATGTTTGGGAAACGATACTAACCCGGTTCTCGGACTCGGGATCTAACTTTTGAGTGTAACAGAGCTGTATAGAGAAGCCCTCTTGGCAAAACTGAATTTTGTTTCTTCCTCAATGGGGAAGTAAAAAAATAAAGTACAGTTCTCATCAATAGATTGCCTAAAATTGGGCATTTGCAAAATTCAACAGCAGCCCCACTTGCATATCCTGGAGCTTTAAGTAAGAGATCTGTGTTCGACCTCTTAGCACAGTTGTTGGCAGGAAATACTGTAAACTAAAAGTGGTCTTCTTTGGTGAAATTGAGAAAATAGGAATTTGACAAATGGTATTGTTTACTGTATTGTTGCTTTCTTTTTCTTGACCTTATTTTCTTCTTTCCTAGGACATTTGTACTTTAAATCTGGTTTAGCAATTAAAAAATTAGAAAGAAGCTCCCCCACAACTAACAAAATGATTTTATTTTTCGTGGCCTAGAACAACAAAGAACTTTAAAATCCCATCTTAGGGGACTCTATACCAATTGCTTTGTCTTAATTTAAAGAACATTTTTTTTTCCTTAGCAATTTTGAAAATGATGGTGCTGTATACCAAGTAGATGGAATAGGAATCACCTTACCACCACCTAACTGGTACACACATCTCAGAGGGCTTTCCTTAATGCGGCTGAGGGGTATCATTAATAGTGCCCAACTCTCCAGGCTAGACACACCAACTAAGTCATTGTACTTAAATTTCAGGTACAACTTTTCATCTTCCATCAAGTACAGATACACATGAAAAATTTAAATTACAGGATATTTTATAAGAATCTTTTGTAACAGTTCCCTCCCGCCCCACAATATAATTTGGATACTTGTTCCTTTCAAATCTCATGTTGACATTTGATCCTCACTGCTGGAGGTGGGTCCTGGTGGGAGCTGCTTGGGCAATAGAGGCAGGTTCCTCACGAATGGCTTCTGTGTTGTCCCTCTATTAGTTACTGCCAGATCTGATTGATATAAAGAGCCAGGTGCCTCCTCTCCCTTTAATTTTCTTTCTCACCATGTAATACACCATTTTCCCTCCCCGTTGCCTTCTGCCATGAATAGAAGCAGTAGAGGTCTTCCCAGAAGCAGATGCTGGTGCCAGGCTTCATTCGGTCTGCAGAACTGTGAGCCAAATAAACCTCTTTCTTTATAAATTACCCAGCCTCAGGTATTCCTTTATAACAATACAAGCAGACTGAGTCATGCCCCCAAGAAGAAAGCAAAAACACTCCTTTAACCAAGTAGGATCTGGGAGTATTAACTAACTTCAGCCTGTCAGCCTCCTTTTTAAGCTTTGGAAGACTGTAACTGTCTTTGGCTATGAGATGTCTTTACAGGAGAACATGGAGTGCATTTTGGTGGGTGGCCACTATGGCTAGCAGCATTTGTAAGCATTAATGGAATTCACAGAGTTCAATAGGCTGGGATTATATTCACAACTCGTATTTGTTTAATGCTGCAGAGATACTAAAGGAATGGCCAAAATTCTCTGAGCATCTGGGGAAAGGGAGTCTTTGAAATATTTGAAGAGTGAGCAGATTAATGGAAACTCATCTGTTCCCCATACTTTTATCACACATCTATACACACACATCATAGGTCATACATAGTCAGATAAGATTTAATTGGTAGAATCTGGCCTACACTTGGGGCGTTCACAAGGCTTGCCAGGTGACCAAAGGGGCTGCCAGAGCATTAACGGGGTCTGCAGACAAGAACTATTTCTCACCTACTAGGAGACATCAAGGAACTCTGGGGCCAGCAGTTTTATGTCAAAACCAAAATTCTAGGCATCAAGGAGTAAAGGAGTTAGGAAAAAAAAAAAAAGATATTGGGCCAAAAAATTGATAAGGAAAAATAGACAATCTTACATGAGAGCAGATACATTGATGAGGAAAGATTATCTGAACTGGGAGTGCCTCTGCCTCCAGGGTGTCACCCACCTGATAGGAATCAGAATGGAAGCCACAAGCTCACGGGGTGGGAAACCCTGTTTCCTAAACAGAATGGAGTTGGCTTTAGTATATGCTACAACCGCCAGTAAAATCTTTCCTCCTTTTTCTGTTTCTGTTGCTTTCAGATGAGCTATTCCACACTACTTTGTTGACACATAGACTCAGCATTAAAAAAAAAAAAAGGAAAGGAAATAAGGGTCTAAGTCAGGGGTCCTCTAACTATGGCCCGCAGGCCACATGTGGCCTGCTGGGTGTTTTTGCCTCCTCTGCCTGTCCTGTTTAGCAGAGGACTTATCCCGGGCCCACAAAATCTGTTAGCAGAAAAACCAATGGTTGCATTCCCCAAAAAAACATGTGGATTCACTGGAAAAGTTGCAAAAGGAGTTCCAATTTTGATTTAAAGAGCTTTATCTCCATGAACAGAATATACAACTTTTCCATAACCCATTTTCTATTGACATTGAAAATGTGGAGATCAGTCCCTGAAGTCGCTGCCCTGGCCTCTGGCACTGTCTTGGGCCAGCATCTCCAGCAGGCAGGAGCCAGGCGCTGACAGGTGCAGCAAGGGTGGCCGAGTGCTCCTGTGGCTCTAGCTTTCTGGCTTCTTCATGGGGCTGGCCTGCAGCGCCTGGATGCTCTAAGAATGTTTCCACTGTTGTTTGGAGGACACACACATTGGGATTCAGAATTCATGGAGAATTGCCTTTGTGAGAAACTGGAAGTATTTCTTTAATTCCATCTCTTAGTTTTTCAAAGAAACATCAAGAAACCATGAACAAAATTAGTAATGCAGAGTTTGACTGCCACTTGCTTGGTGAAGGGTTTACTGCCAAGGACATTCTGGACCAAAAAATTAATGAAGTTTCCTCTTCTGATGATAAGGATGCCTTCTATGTAGCAGACCTCAGAGATGTTCTGAAAAAACACCGAAGATGGCTAAGAGCACTTCCTCGTTTCACTCCCTTTTATGCAGTCAAATGTAATGACAGTGGAGCCATTATGAAGACCCTCACTGCCATTGGGACAGGATTTGACTGTGCTAGCAAGACTGAAATACAATTGGTGCAAAGTCTCAGGATGCCTCCAGAAAGGATTATCTATGCAAATCCTTGTAAACAAGTGTCTCAAATTAAGTATGCTGCCAATAATGGGGTCCAGATAAAGACTTTTGACAGTGAAGTTGAGTTGATGAAAGTTGCCAGAGCACTTCCAAAGGCCAAGTTGGTTTTGCGGATTGCTGCTGATGATTCCAAAGCAGTCTGTTGACTCAGTGTTAAATTTGGCGCCACCCTCAAAACCAGCAGACTTCTTTTAGAATGGGCAAAAGAGCTAAATATTGGTGTCAGCTTCCACATACAAAATGGCTGTACTGATCATGAGACCTTCATGCAGGCAATCTCTGATGCCCACTGTGTCTTTGACATGGGAGCTGAGGTTGGTTTCAGCATGTACCTGCTTGATATTGGTGGTGGGTTTCCTGAATCTGAGGATGTGAAGCTTAGATTTGAAGAGATCACTGGTGTAATCAACCCAGCATTGGACAAGTACTTTC
>CAUYRH010015353.1:0-25235 GCA_963574655.1 Perodicticus potto | reverse complement strand
AACAGAAGGGCCAGCCCTCTTCATGTAGTAAATCCTTCCAAGAATCAAGCGTGAAGACAATCCATTTCTCCTCCAACAATTTTTTCTTCTTTTTTTTTCTTTTCGTGAGGTTACTATATGAAGGTATAGGTAGAAAACATTGAAAGAGATAAGGGGCACATTTTGCATGTGAAGGAGGAAATCAGACAGTAAATGCAAAAAAAAAAAAAAAAAACCTCTGTAGAAATTAAAAGTCAGAACTTGGGGCCAGGGTGGGAGGCAACACATTCTTTTCCCAGAGCTGTTACGCACAGTTCCACCGTCCTCAGAAGCAGGAAAGAGGAGACACAGACGCGCAACTGCAGGACGAGGGTGGGGTTTTAGCCCAGCAGCTTCAAAACTGGGCTGGCCGTCAAGGGCCTTTTCCGGAATAGGCCAAGGAAGATAAATCCACTTTGGTTTTTAAGGCTTTAGTCAGCTCGGCCGCCAGTAGCTCGTGGAGGGACACCCCATCGTGAGAGTACACCCAGTTTTTCCCAGTCCAGTCGTAACGCTTGGGCCCACTGGAAGACAAAACAAATACACAGGAAGTGCTCGAGGACAAGCCCTTGGGAAAGATCACTGAATGGGCTGGAGAGAAGCACTAGCCGGTAACACTTAATGAGGGACAGTGTATATTTGATTTCTTGTCTGAGGGTCTTCCATTTAAGAACAGTCACACACTTTATCCTGTGCAACGATTCCCAGAACAGTTCTCAAGACCTGTAAGCACATGACCCTTATTGATGAATATCTGCATACCACATTCGGATTACTTGTTTTTCTTCCTCACATATCACACTTGTTACATTAGACCAGTGTCTTTAAAATTACGATCATTTTTTGTCCCACTGACATAATTTGTGCCTTACCTAAACACTTATCATTGAGGTGAAATTCATATAACATTAAAGTAACCATTTAAAAATGAACACTACAGTGGCATTTAGTATTATTCACAATGTTATGCAGGCTTTACCTCTATCTAGTCCCAAACATCTGTCCTACACCCAAAGAGTAGTCCCTCGGTATCCATGGAGGACAGGTTCTCATACCCCCACGAACACCCAAATCTGTGGGTGCTCAAATCCCTAAAAGGACACAGTATTTCATATAACTTACACACATCCTCCTGTATACTTTAAACTATCTCTAGATTACCTATAATACCTATAACGTAATGCTTCATAGTTGATATACTGTTTATTTATGTTTTTAATTATTGTATTCTTTTTTTCTTCAAATATTTTTGATCTGCAGTCGGTTGAGTCCACAGATGTGGAACTCTAAGGTAAGAGGGCAGATGGTATCCAGTAAGCAGTTATTCACTGTTCCCTCCCCTGTCAGCCCTTCAGAAACTACCTAAACTATTATTTAAATTTTTTCTTTTTAATTCAATGTTAAATCCATGAAGTTGCAAGTCTGATGGGCCAGTTCATCCACCTCAAGCTCATCTAGTAAGCAACGCCAGTGACATATGCCCTTCACTTTGAGAATGCTGTATTTGTGTGGACAAGTTTGTAGTTGTAGGTAAATATGCTGCAGCTTATCAGATGGACACGACATGTATGCCAAATTCTATCTGGTCATGGCCGCATGGCTAGGGGTGGACATAGCATCAGGTGACCCTGGCCAGTGATGGCGCTGTGTTGAAGGTAAGAGCAGAGCACGTGGGGAGCCTAAGGAAGAGGGCACTTGATTCACCCTGGAGCCCTCTCCTAAGGACAGAGGCTAGGAGGAGCTTGCCAGGGAGAAAAGTTTGGAAGGGAAGAATCACCAAGGATTCTTATGTTAGCAACCAAAGGCTGGGGTTTCAACATGTCCCAATAATCCAGACTATACCCAGAAAGAACATTCCCTTGGCCCTGTACTCAGAGGCTGCTGTGAGGTGGCCAGGCAGAACCTCCAGACCCTTCCATGCTGCCCCAAGGGTTGTGAGCCAGGCCCTAACATTCAGGTGTCCCCCAGACCTCTCCTTTATTTCATCCCACAACTTCTTCAGGGTGGGCAAGGTGGCCAAGACACACTGCAACCACAGGACCTGAAAAGTGGTTGATTAAAAAAAACCCCAAATTAACCCTCTGAAAGATATCTTGGACCAATGTAAAAAGCTGAGAAAGGTGAGGCGCGGTGGCTCACGCCTGTAATCCTAGAACTCTGGGAGGCCAAGGTGGGTGGATACCCTGAGCACGAGAGTTTGAGATCGGCCTGAGCAAGAGTGAGACCCTGTCTCTAAAACTAGCTGGGCTCTGTGGCAGGTGCCTGTAGTCCCAGCTACTTGGGAAGCTGAGGCAAGAGAATAGCTTAAGCCCAAGAGTTTGAGGTTGCTGAGAGCTATGATGCCATGGCATTCTACCCCAGGGTGATGGAGTGAGACTTTGTCTCAAAAAAAAAAAAAAAAAGCTAAGGAAAAAACAAAACAATTTTTTTGAGGAACACAGTTATCTCTGACAGTAAATGGCATTTTCCCCCTGAAATTCCCTATGAATGCAGATTTTAAAAAAAAGTACACTTGGCCTGCTGTGGCTCATGTCTATAATCCTAGCACTCTGGGAGGCTGAGGCAGATAGATACCTTGAGCCCAGGAGTTTGAGACTAGCCTGAGCAAGGGCAACACCCTGTCTTTACCAAAAATAGAAAAACTAGCCAGGCATCTACTTAGCAAGCTGCGGCAGGAGGATCGCTTGAGGAACCCAAAAGAGTGATGCTGCTGTAAGCCATGATGCCATGGCACGCTACTCAGGGTGACAGAGTGAGGCTGTGTCTCAAAAAAAAAAGTGCACTTAGAATTTCTAGGAAGTTTTCATCCAGTTGTATATTCTTCTGACACGGCTGAGATAGGATCCCACTGCTAGTTGGTGTGTCCAAATATGATACAGACTTTTCCAGTCTCCAGACAGGAAGGGAATTCTTTTAGTGAAGCCATCACAGCTGATATTGGTGCCCTGCCTGGTATTTACAAAGCCACTGATCCCGAAGTGATTCCTGCATTTGAGCTGATCCACCCAGTTGCCTTGTACCAGTTCCTCATGCTTGGCCATGTTTAGGAAGACTGTTCTAGGCCAGTGAGGCTAATGGGCCCATGCAGGTTAAAACCCTCCAATCTCCAGAAAATGAACTGGGTCTAAAGGAGCAATACAACCTCTGAATTAAATCCTTACCAGAAAGGCCAGTGATGTCTAGTGTTGGTTTTGTTGAACTGGGAAGAGACTGGGATGAAGGAGGCAGAAGGGCTTAATTTATTTAGAAGAACGAATTACACATCACAGCATGACGAATGGTATAATATTAACTGCCTAAAAATGAGGTCAATGATATGGGGTGGGGTAAGGTTATAATTTTTTTTTTTTTGGTAGAGACAGAGTCTCGCTTTATCGCCCTCGGTAGAGTGCCGTGGCGTCACACAGCTCACAGCAACCTCCAACTCCTGGGCTTAGGTGGTTCTCTTGCCTCAGCCTCCCAAGTAGCTGGGACTACAGGCGCCCGCCACAATGCCCAGCTATTTTTCTGTTTTGCAGTTCGGCCGAGGCTGGGTATGAACCAGCCACCTTCGGTATATGGGGCCGGTGCGGTGCCCTACTCGGTAAGCCACAGGCGCCGCCCTAGGTTATAATTTTTTTAAATGTAAATACCATTAAGCTTTCAAAGAATTCCAACCTGTTCGTATTTGAGCCTTTCCTAATTCACAGACAAGTTCTCTTTGGAAGTGCTAATGTACGACTGAGGGAGACTGGTCTGAGAGCATTTTGTGGGCATTTCTCTTTTACTTTTACAACCATTTGAACAGCAGCCAGACTGATGAGGGATGAAGGCTGCCTCTCTCTATATGTACTCACAATGCAGGCCCCAATGTGTCTCCAACACAATCTTTTATTTTGCTAGATTGAAAGGACATCAATGGAAAAGGCAGGAGGAATTCAATGCCCTGAAAAGCAACTTAAAACACTCTGTCTTCATAGGGTACAGGACCCAGTTTGCAAAGGGAATTCAACTAACCTTTTAACAGAGATACTCAAAACAAATAAAGGTCAAACTTTAACTTACTTTTTTTTTTTTTATTTTTATTTTTTATTTTTTGAGACAGAGCCTCAAGCTTTTCACCCTAGAGAGAGTGCCGTGGCATCACAGCTCACAGCAACCTCCAATTCCTGGGCTCAAGCGAGTCTCTTGCCTCCACCTCCCAAGTAGCTGGGACTGCAGGCGCCTGCCATAATGCCCGGCCATTTTTTGGTTGCAGCCATCATTGTTGGGCCCAGGCTGGATTTGAACCCGCCAGCTCAGGTGTACGTGGCTGGCGCCTTAGCCCGCTGAGCCACAGGCGCCGAGCCTTAACTTACTTTTAAGACAAAGTGCACCTTGTTCAGATGCTGCAGTATCACAAGAAGCTTTTAAAAAGGGAGGGCAATGTTGTCGTTTTTGAGCCTGAGCCTAAAGCTATCGCCCTGGAGAGAGTGCCGGGGCAGCAGAGCTCACAGCAACCTCCAACTCCTGGGCTCAAGCAATTCTCCTGCCTCAGCCTCCCAAGTAGCTGGGACTACAGGCGCCCACCACAACACCTGGCTATTTTTTGGTTGCAACCGCCATTGTTGTTTGGTGGGCTGGGGCTGGATTCAAACCTGCCAGCTCAGGTGTATGCGGCTGGCGCCTTAGCCACTTGGGCCACAGGCGCTAAGCCTTTTTTTTTGGAGACAGAGTCACAGCTCACAGCAACCTCAAACTCTTGGGCTTAAGCGACTCTCTTGCCTCAACCTCCCAAGTAATTGGGACTACAGGCACCCACCTGTAACGCCCAGTTATTTTTGTTATTGTTGTTGTTTTAGTGGGCCCTGGCCATGTTTGAACCCACCAGCCCCAGTGTATGTGGCTGGCGCCCTAACCACTGGGCCATGGGTGCCAAGCCAGGGCAATGGTTTAATAGAGAAAAACTATCTAAGCCAGGTTCTGAAAAATTATAAATGTTTCATCTCAGATCCTAACATCTCCCTCTGCTTATGTTAAGTCAAATTATCAGCAAGGAGAAGTTATATACTCAGAGGAAACGTTCCTACTGAGAGTAAGACAGCTTATAAAACATCTCGAAGGGCTCACTTACATGGATACTGGCATACCAGGGTGACACTTTTTGTTTGTTTGTTTGGAGACAGAGTCTCACTATGTTACCCTCGGTCAAGTACTGTAGCATCATCAACCTCAAACTCTTGGGCTCAAGCGATTCTCCTGCCTCAGCCTCCCAAGTAGCTGGGACTACAGGCGCCCGCCACAATGTCTGGCTATTTTTCGTTGCAGTTGTCATTGTTCTTTAGCTGGTCCAAGTTGGGTTCAAACCCGCCAACTTTGGTGTATGTGGCTGGCACTATCACCACTGTGCTACAGTTGCTGAGCCCAGGGTGACACTTTCGAAATGGCCCACCATGTCACATTTCAAATGAGTTTAATGATTACAGATTTTGACTTCTGAGCATACCTGGATGGAGACGATAACCAGATCTGCTTGTTTGGAGTCTGCTTGTTGATCACATAGGTTCCTAGATCTCCACCCAGTTTAATTGTTAAGACGCCACTCTAGGGGATCAGGTGGAATAAAGCATGAAGAAAATAAAACAAGACCAAGTTAGCACTGTGTCATCATTGCTTCATGTTTTCTTATATCTTCACCCTTTCCATTTATGTAAGTACACAATTTCCACCAGAAAAGAATGTCCTTAATTTAGTATTTACAAAGAGGAGATTGCGTAGAAAGAGGACTGCTTTCAGAATGAGAATAGGATTAATCACACTAATGTTTACATCTCATACACTTTTCCCTACTCTCTGTGAGTTGGCAAGGTGAAAACAGTAATGATGCTCTGAGTGGTAAGGAACTTGTCTAAGGTCTTAGAGCCAGCATTTGGGACCGCTGGCTTGCTGCCCTCAACTACCAACAAGAACAGACTACGGGATGTTAAAAAATGCAGAGTCCAATTCTATTAGAGTACCATGTCAGCCCAAACATCAGACACAAGTCCATTACAAAAAAGAAAAAAGGAAAGAAAGAAAGTACTCCAACCACCTGTTTTCCTTGGCTTAGGAGAGAAAAAGCTTTAGCTTTGTGGGTAGAAGGCAAAAAACTCCAGACTGGGTTTTTTATTTCCAGACCCTTCCCACGCATCTAACAAGCTTCTCAGACACTTCTCCAAGGCTTTATTTTCCTCTAAAGAGCCTTGAATTCTTCAAAAGATTGGTTAGTCCATCTTGGACCAATAAATGCTCATTTAAATTTGAAAACACTCTTTCAACAAAGAAGTCCTTTACTCCTCAGGCCTCTGGCCTCCTGAGAATGAACAGGATAAGAAAGAGACAGCTACAGGGCTAAGTTCCCCATATGGGAACTGGTTAGCAGGAAGGAGCCTCGCCATTGCCCATCCTGTGCATGACTTGCAGGGTTATTCAGCAGCCTTTTTGTGCATCCTAGAGCCTGAATCCAATCAAGGGGCCCTGAACGATTCTTACGACACCGTTGCAAACACAACGCACTATTTAATGCCCAAGGGTAGAAACCATAACAACATAACTGGTAGGAATGATGGGGGGACACCATTGGGTTTTTTTTTAATAATCTTTTTTCTGATTCACAAAGTAATACACAGAAATCATTGGGAACATAGAAACATAAGGAAAAAACACTGGTAAAAATAACATTTCAGGGCTAGTCTAGGTGACATAGTGAGACCCCATCTCTAAAAATATTTAAAAATTAGCCAGGCATGGTAGCATGCACCTGTACTTTTCTCACTTTTACCGACATGGAAAACAGAGAGTGAGAGTAGAAAAGAACACTTAGCAACTGGCAAAGCTAATCTTCAATCCAAGTCTGTTTGGGTCTAAAGACACTGTTCTTTCCATAATGCGAAGCATATCCTTAATCCCATTAACCAGCGACATAAGGTATTTGCTCTCAGGTATCAGATACCAGGTTTTTAAAAATTACTCTTTTTACTATGGAGAAACCATGAGATATTAAATTTACCATCTTAACCAGCTTTTAGCATGCAGTTCAGCAGTGTGCAGTATATTCACATTGTAACACTAGAACTCTGTACATAGCAGACACGGACTCTCCCCAGCAGCCCTTGACAATTACCTGTCTACTTTCTTTCTACAATTTTGACTCGTTTATTTTTAACTGACAAATAAAACATATATTTATAGTGTTGTTTCTATGGTTTTGACTACTTTTAACTACTTTGTAGAAGTGGAATTGTACAGTGTTTATCCTTTTGTGACGTGGATGCCAGTTTTTAAATACATTTTTTAAAAGGATTAGGATTATACTGTACATAAGTTGGTTTTTTCTTGAAACCCAGCTTTCCTATTTTGGTAGGTCTACATTTCATTTATTTAAAAACTTCTTGGGCCAGTGCTGTGGCTCATGTCTGTAATCCTAGCACTTTTTGAGAGGCTGAGGCAAGTGGATCCCTTGAGACCAGCCTAAGCAAAATGAGACCCTATCTCTACTAAATAGAAAAATTAGCCGGGCATTGTGGCAGCTATATTCGTAGCTATGTTCTAGCTACGTGGGAGGCTGAGGCAGGAAGATCGCTTGAGCACAGGAGTTTGAGGTTGCTGTGAGCTAGGCTAAGGCCAGGGTACTCTAGCCTAGGCAACAGAATGACACTCTGTCTTTAAGTAAATAAAAATTGAAAACTCCTTAAAACTGTATAATTCAGTGGTTTTTAATATTTTAAAAAGTGTGCAAACATTACCACTAATTCTACTTCCTTACCACTACCCCCACTCCCATGAAGCCCATGCCCTTTAGCAATCACTCCCCACAATTCTCCTCATCCCATACAGAGTTTTTTTTTTGTTGTTGTTTTTTTTGAGACAGAGCCTCAAGCTATCGCCCTGGGTAGAATGCTGTGGCATCACAGCTCACAGCAACCTCCAATTCCTGGGCTCAAGTGAGTCTCTTGCCTCCGCCTCCCAAGTAGCTGGGACTACAGGCGCCCGCCACAACGCCCGGCCATTTTTTGGTTGCAGCCATCATTGTTGTTTGGTGGGCCGGGCTGGATTTGAACCCGCCAGCTCAGGTGTACGTGGCTGGTGCCTTAGCCCATTGAGCCACAGGCGCCGAGCCCCATACAGAGTTGTACAAATTATTTTTTCATGGGCTTATAGGCTCTGGGAATCTAGAGCTGCTTCTGACTTGACCTATCTGTGCCCCTTACGTGTCCTGCACCATAGACAGGGAGGGGACCGAGGAGAGACGACAAGAATCAGGTTCCAAGTCCAGTGTCATCACTGACTGAGCCTGGGGCCTGTCTCCTTACAACAGCTGTCTTGTCTGTCCGAGCTCCTGGAGGGATTCTGTGCAAGATGGAAGGGCTGACTGATGCTCCCTGGAGGTGGCCCGCAGGACTGCTGAAACCAAAATTCCGATGGCAAATCTTTTGAGTGACTCTGGGAAACAGGCCACTTTTGTACAAAGAGTATATTAATAAAAAAAGGTGAGAGGCCTTTTCCACAGCTGTCTAACTGTTCACACCACCTGGCACCTTGTCCGCAGTACACCCTTCCCCCTTCCATAATGGGCAACTCCTGTTCTAGGTCTAGCTGAGGTGGCTGGGGGAGGTTACCTTGACACCCTGTTTGTGTCCCTGTGGCCACCACAGCACTTCCTCCTGAGTGCAGAGCTACTAGTTCGTCTGCTTGTCCCTGCTGCCCACTGCTGTAAGCAGCTCGGCAGCAGGAGATTTGTCTCTCACGCTGGCATCTGCACGTCTAGCACCTCCATTCTTCTCACAAAATGGCTACAGAAGACCCTTGTGGATGAAGGGACAGAGCGGTCAGACGATGCCTGAGCAGAGGACGCTGTGTACCGTCTGCCAAAGTTTAGGTCTGACTTTTTTTGAGACACAGTCTCACTGGGTCACCCTGGGTAGAGTGCGGTGGCACTATAGCTCACAGCAACCTCAAATTCTTGGGCCCCAGCAATCCTCTTATCTCAGCCTGCCCAGTAGCTAGGACTACAGGTGCTGGCTGCAATGCCTGGCTAGTTTTTAAATTTAGTTACTTTATTATTTTGTAGAGATGGGGTCTCACTGTTGCTCAGGCTGGTCTCCAACTCCTGAGCTCAGGCAATCCACTCACCCTGGCCTCCCAGAGTGCTAGGATTACAGGTGTGAGCCACCTTACCTGGCCCTCCAACTGCTAAAGTTAAGGGCAAGGGTGCCAGGGCAGACAATCTCAACACTCAGTTCCTCCCACCCACCTGTTCACTGTAATTAGATTTTTCCCCCATGGAGCCTGAAGCTGTTTCCAAGGGAAAGTGGCAAGAGGGAAGAAACGAGCTGCCGTGTTGGTGCAGCAGCAGTTCTCAATGCTTTCGGAACTGACTGCACACAGGTGGATGAAGAGGGCTATTTATTAGTCTGATTATTCCTTAGCCAATCTGAGTCTATTTTGGGAGTGTGAGTGCACTTAAGTGGGGGCTGGTTAAGTGGGGGCTAAGGGATATTCAAAATATTTGGCAGTTGCTGAGACACAGGCACTCAGCAATCAAACAGACTGAGGCCACAGCTGATGAGGCTTATTGACTCCTACTGGTCAAGGCCAGCTCTACGCAGGTGGGAGCAAATATAGCAATTACCATCGTCACCACCTCCTTTGCAGAAATAGACACATGTGAGGTGGTTAAGTTGAGTCAGGAAACTTCACATACATGTGACTTCCCATGTTCCTAACACAGATGCTGACTTCCCCTTAAAGCAGAAGCTTGATGAGTATGAAGCGCTTTTACCTCTGTTGTTTTAATTAATCCTACTGTAAAACTGGAGTAGTGGAGGTTAATGTCACTTCACAGCTGAGAAACCTGCAGCTCACAGAACTTAGTTAATTCACTTAAAGACTCCTGGAAAGAAAACGCAAATCCAGCATGTAGAGCCAGAAACTTTGCCTCTATATTGGGTAACAGCTACCTCTGAAAAGGGGTCCTTACCTCAGGACTCAGAGGTGGTCTCCAGGAGGCTGCAAACAGCTTTCACCTTAAAGTTGAAATTGTACTCACAGCTGAGTGTGGGAGTTTTTCTCTGGAGAGTCCAGAGCAGTATCAGATTCTTATAGGTGGTCCTAATCCGAAAAAGGTTAAGAAACCTCTGCTATTACCAGGTACAGTGGCTCATGCCTATAATTCTGGCACTCTGGGAGGCTGAAGGGGGTAGATTGCTTGAGCTCAGGAGATTGAAACCAGCCTGAGCAAGAAGAAGACTCTATCTCTACTAAAAATAGAAAAACTAGTCAGACGTTGTGGCAGGCACCTGTAGTCCCAGGTACTTGGGAGGCTGAGGCAAGAGGATCATTTGAGCCCAAGAGTTAGAGGTTGCTGTGAGCTGTGATGCCACAGATTCTGCCTCAAAAAAACACAAAAACCAAACAACCTCCCCCAAACCAAAAAAGAAACCTCTGCTCTAAGGCACTATTATGCTGATAACTTAGTGAATGAAGACCATGTCAACAAGCAAATCTGCATTAAAACATCTAAGAGGCCAGGGCTCTTCCTAGAAAAAAAGGAAGGCAGCTCAGAGGTGACTTATTCTCCAGTCCAATTTTGCTAAGTCAAGTGCAGCAGACTCAGTAGTTACCTAGTGACTAGTTGGGCTTTCAGCTCTTGTGGGGTGTCCCCTCTACCAACCAGTGCCAATAAGGAGTGAGATCTGGACCCAGACATTGACATGCACCTACTACCCGGACCCCTTGATCAGATACACACCATCTATGAAGCTATTCAAGTCTCCTACTCGGCAAGGAGAAAGCAGAAGAACATACTCTTTCTTGAGTGTATCTGGATTATTGCTTTCATTGGTCTATCTGGCCAGTAGCCAAGTTGGTTAAAAAAATCCACAAATGCTGAGAAGCATCAATGAAAGCATGTTAGTCATTCATTCATTCACTGATTCATTTATCAAGACAGAGTCTCACTCAGTCGCTCTGGGTAAGGTGCCATGGCATCATAGTTCATAGCAATCTCAAACTCTTGAGCTCAAGTGAGCCTCTCATCTCAGCTTCCTGAGTAGCTGGGACTACAGGTGCCCACTGTAACACTGAGCTAATTTTTCTATTTTTAGTAGAGATGGGGGTCTCCCTCTTGCTCAGGCGGGTCTCCAACTTGTGAACTTAGGTGATCCACCTGCCTCAGACTCCCAAAATGTTAGGATTACAGGCGTGAGCCTAGCATTTTAACTTTTTTTGAAAGCATGTTTTGGAAAAGTATATGGACCCCATTTCATTGACATAATAAATCAACATTTATTATGTTCCTACCATGGATTTGGCACTGCTCCAGGCACAGGGATCAAAGAATGCTGCCAAGCAGCTCAGTCTAGTCATGGGCCTGATATATAAATATGAGACAAGGGGGTTAATGCTCCACAGTCACCCTCAAAGACTGTTAGACATGGGAGGAAGGGTGCTGTCTGCTTACAGCACCTAGGAGGGCTTCACAAAGTAGGTAACTTCCAACTGCCCTGAGGGCAGGAAAAGGCTGACCTCCAAAAAACCTCAAGTAAAGGTGTCACAGGTGTTCTATTGTCTGTAATGTACTTTCAGCTTATTTATCACCTGTGAATTATGTAAACTAGTACCAGAAGACTCTAGAAATTCATACCCTCGGGTAGATAGCACGTCACTGTACTTAATACAAGTCTAAACTATAGAGGCAGCCACTAGGTATACATACCTTCAGCTTTCCAAATCTACACTTGAGAATTTGCTAACCAATAAATAATTTGTTAGGGATAATTTTACTCTGGGGAGGCTTGGCGCCTGTAGCTCAGTGGCTAGGGCACCAGCCACATATACTGGAGCTGGCAGGTTCGAACCCAATCTTGGCCTGCCAAACAACGACAATTACAACAAAAAAATAGCCAGGCATTGTGGTGGGCCCCTGTAGTCTCAGCTTCTTGGGAGGCTGAGGCAAGAGAATCGCTTAAGCCCAAGAGTTTGAGGTTGCTGTGAGCTGTGACGCCACAGCACTCCACTGAGGATGACATAGTGAGACTGTCTCAAAAAAAAAAAAAATTTTGCTCCTGGGAGTAGTGTGATACTCAAGGTGTGTGGATTGGCTAGAAAAATACAGGCATCTTTTCCCTTGTAGGAACGTTTCACAGAATCCGGAAAGCTCATCAGCCTAATGTTCTTCAGGAGATACTCCAGGGGTAGGGTTCAGGAAGGTTCTATGGCCCACCACTGAGTGTGTTTGTTGCCTGACTTAAACTGACTCAGTGAGGTAAACTGAATACAGCTGCTAGAAACTTGGCACATTTGCTTCTAAAGAAAGCAAAGTACTTGGTCAAGCTGTGGCCTCACTGATCCTTTGAGAGCAGGGTGCATGACTGTTTTGTGGCTTGTTAATCAGCATTTGCACAAGTGGGCAGTTTAGCCTGAGACTTGGTTTTCCTGCAGTTATAGCCCCGGGTAGCGAGGCTGGAGGACCAGAGGCCTGTAACTTCCCTAGCCTCAGCAGTGCATGGATGGTCCAATTGGCAGGCCAGTTTGTGAGGGTTCCCAAGCAACTAGGTGCTCTGGGACTGTCTGTGCAAGGACTTTCAAAGTCCTGCCAGACTGACTCTAAATAAAAAGCATGTGATCCTTTCCATCCCATGGCTCTTTTTTATTTTTCCTGCCAAGTCTCTCACTGTCCTTAAAACCAGGCTTGACGCTATCTCCAAGACTTCCGCCTATTCCATCATACGGAGTGCCTTCTCTATCTAGCACTCCCATAGCAATGTCTAACACCATTTCTTTTTTCTTTTCTTTTTTTTTTTTTGAGACAGAGCCTCAAGCTGTCACCCTGGATAGAGTGCTGTGGCATCACAGCTCACAGCAACCTCCAACTCCTGGGCTCAAGCGAGTCTCCTGCCTCCGCCTCCCAAGTAGCTGGGACTATAGGCGCCCGCCACAACGCCTGGCCATTTTTTGGTTGCAGCCATCATTATTGTTTGGCAGGCCCGGGCTGGATTCGAACCCGCCAGCTCAGGTGTACGTGGCTGGTGCCTTAGCCCGTTGAGCCACAGGTGCCGAGCCTCATCTTCCTTTTTTTAATTTAACAAAATAGTGCATAGATTACTCTAAGTCTATATCAATAGGCAATCCTAGTGCTCTGGGAAGCCAAGGTGTCCTATTTTTTTTATTTTTTGAGACAGGGTGTCATTCTGTCATTTTCTGCTAGTATGCAGTGGCATCATTATAGCTCACTACAATCTCAAATTCCAAGACTCAAATGTTCTTCCTGCCACAGTCTCCTAGGAGCTGGGCCTATAGGCAAGCACTGCCATGCTCGGCTCATTTTCCTATTTATTTATTTATTTATTTTTTTGTAGAGATGGAGTCTTGTTCTTGCTCAGGTTGATCTTGAACTCCTGGCCTCAAGTGATTCTCCCACTTTAGCCTCCTGAAGTGCTAGGATTACAAGTGTGAGCCACTGTGCCTAGCCTATGCGTCCTATTTTTAGATGATGCGTAGGATTTCATTGTATGGTTATAACATGATTTATATAATTTCATCTCTCTCTCTTTTTTTAAAAAGACTGAGTCTTGCTCTGTTGCCTGGGCTAGAGTGCAGTGGTGTCATCATAGTTCAGTGCAGGCTCAAATGCCTGGCATCAAGTGATCCTCCTGCCTTAGCCTCCTGAATAGCTGGGACTACAGGTGTGCACCACTATGTCCAGCTATATTGTTTTCTATTTTTGGCAGAAAATGTCCATCCATCTCTCTCTGTATGTGTAATACTGGCATTATCACTAATGCTACTAATTTGGTATATCAAATATGACATTTCATTGTTTTAATTTTCTACTTGTTTATTATCTATTTTTCTTTTTGTGGCTTGTCTGTGTCCTTTGCCATTAATCTATTAAGATCTTATTTTTTAATGAAATTTTTATGGCACTTTACATATAAGGATATTAACTCGTCATATTTGTCGTATATGTGGCAAGTATTTTTGTCAGTTTGTAGTTTGACTTTTAAAAAATTGTTTTAAAACTAACTTTGTTATGGTATAATTTACATTCAATTAAATGCACTCAAGTGTATAATTCTATGAGTTTGAACAAAGGTGTATATCCATAACCACAGCAAGATATTTCTTTTATTTTTTTATTTTTAGAGACAGAGTCTCACTTTGTCACCCTCGGTAGAGTGCTGTGGCATCACAGCTCACAGCAACTTCCAGCTCTTGGGCTTAGGCGATTTTCTTGCCTCAGCCTCCTGAGTAGCTGGGACTCAGGAGAAGTAGTAGCTGCTCAGCAGGTGCCTGCCACATTGCCTGGCTATTTTTTTTGTTGTAGTTGTCATTGTTGTTTAGCTGGCCCAGGCCCGGTTTGAACCTGCCAGCCTGGGTGTGTGTGGCCGGTGCCCTATCCACTAAGCTACGTGCGCCACCTATGTACTCTTTTCAATCTAGCTTATTTCACCCAGCCTTTTATAAAACGTCTTTTCCTAAGGCGCCAGCCATGTACACCTGAGCTGGTGGGTTTGAATCCAGTCCAGGTCCGCCAAACAATGACGGCTGCAACCAAAAAATGGCTGGGTGTTGTGGCGAGCACCTGTAGTCCCAGCTACTTGGGAGGTGGAGGCAGGAGACTCACTTGAGCCCAGGAATTGGAGGCTGCTGTGAGCTGTGATGCCACGGCACTCTATCCAGGGTGACAGCTTGAGGCTCTGTCTCAAAAAAAAAAAAAAAATGTCTTTTCCACGTCGTATATGTTAGTAGTTTCTTTGTATTGCTAAGAGTATTTCAACATGTGAATAAATCACTTTTTAAAATCCATTTGCAAGTTGATGGGTATTTGGGTTGTTTTCAGTGTTTAGATATTATGAATAAAGTTGCCATGAGCATCCATATATTTCTTTCTTTTTAAAAAAATTTTGGACATAATATTTCTCCCATTTTTCGGGGCATAGATACTTAGTGAAACTTGTCAATAATATGGCAAGTACATTTTTTTTTATAAGCAACTTTCATACTTTTTCCAAAGTGGTTGCACCACTTTATATTCCCATCAGCAATGTATGAGCCTTTTGGTTGCTATACATCCACAGCAGCAGTTGATATCATCAGTTTTTTTAATTTTAGCCATTTTAGCATTTTGAATGGTATCTTGTTGTTAGTTTGCATCTCCCTGGTGACTACTGATGCTGGAATATTTTCATGTGCTTTATTGGCTGGCTGTTTGTCTTCTTTTGTGAAAGGTCTGTCGAAACCTTTGCCAGTTTTTTTCATTGTAATGTCTACTTATTACTGATTTCCTTGGGTTCTTTTATATAGCTGGATAGATCCCTTATCATATATGTACTGTGTAAATGTATACATAGATGTACTGTATGTTTGTACTATGGAGCTATGTCCTATGTGCAGATACATACTATGTAAACTTTCTCCCAGTCTGTGATTGTCTATTCATCATCTCTTTTTTCGAGACAGTCTCTCTTTGTCACCGTTGGTAGAGTACCATGGCATCATAGTTCACAGCAACCTCCAACTCTTTAGCTAAAGCGATCCCCTTGCCTCAGCCACCCAAGTCGCTGGGCCTATAGGTGCCCACCACAATGCCTGACTATTTTTAGAGAAGGGGTCTTGTTCTTGCTCAAGCTGGTTTCAAACTCCTGAGCTCAAGCAATCCACTCACTTCGGCCTCCCAGAGTGCCTTGGCTCCCCAGTGTGAGCCACCATGCTCAGCCCTATTCATCTTCTTAATAGTGTCTTTTTAAAGAAAATGCAGTATAATGTAGGGAAAAGATGCCATTTTAGTCATATTGAATATACAATTTGACGCCTTTAATTACACTTAACACTTCATGCAACCATTGCTTCTATCTTTAACAGTGTCTTTGAAGAGCAGAGTTTTTTTTTTGTTTGTTTTTTTTTTTGAGACAGAGCCTCAAGCTGTCGCCCTGGGTAGAGTGCCGTGGTGTTATAGCTCACAGCAACATCAAACTCTTGGGCTTAAGCGATTCTCTTGCTTAGCCTCCCAAGTAGCTGGGACTACAGGTGCCTGCCACAACGCCCGACTATTTTTTGGTTGTAAGTTGTCATTGTTGTTTGGCAGGCCTGGGCTGGATTCAATCCCGCCAGTTCTGGTGTATGTGGCTGGTGCCTTAGCCGCTTGAGCTACAGGTGCTGAACCAAGAACAGCATTTTTTAATTTTGGTGACATCCAGCTGATGTTTTTTCCTTTTATGGTTCTAGTTTTCTTGTGACCTAAGAATCGTTGCCTATACCAAGGTTATGGAGATTTTCCCCTTGTTTTCTTCTGGAAGTTTTATAATTTTAGCATTTCTTTCATTTTGTGACCCATTTTGAGTTAGTTTTGGTGTATGACATGAGGCAAAGTTTACTTAAAAATATGGATATCCTGTTAAAAGAAGCAAAAATAAGTAAATGTTAACTCATTTCATCACTCCTTTCATTCTCCTCTGATTTATTCTGTTGGTATGTAGCTTAGAAATTCCAACCGCCCTCCTTCAGCAATCAGATAGGTATTCACCTGTATAATCCAGATTTTTAGGAAGGTAGTCGTTTTTAAACCTTTATTATTTGAGTCCCTTGGAATAAGTTTGGGTTATGTGATAGTTGAGGGTCTTATTTCATTACCTGTACCCCACAGCTAATTGAATAGTGAAAGAAAAGGAATTCCAGGTATAGTGGAGACGTAAAAGTGGGAAGAAGGTAGAGCTTTCGGGAAATGGGACTGCTTGGGCTTGCCTGGGTAGAGGAGTTGTGGAGAGAAGCCAGAGAGCTTGTGAAGGACCCCTGGACTCTGTCCACTGAGCAGTCAGGAGCCTCTGAGAGGTACGATTGGAGTGGTGTTAGCATCCTGTACATTGGTCTACTGGGGAGAGACCAGAGAGGTGAGGACTGAAAGGGGGCACTGGAAATTTCTAGCTTTAAAAAGAGGGACTGATTATGCGATAGACTGCGGGTTAGGAATTGCCAGTTCTTGGTTTCTGAAAGGGCGAAGCTGGAAGGAGGAACTAAAGATAAATCTTGAGGTTTCAGTTGAAATGGTGGATAGAATTTCTCTGCTTTAACTAGAAATGAAGATGACGGGGGGGAAACTAGCTCTCAAGGGAATGAAGTTTAAAAGAAATGACAATTATTCACTTTTGGAGAAAATTTATGACATTCCTTGAGAGTCCAATCAGAACAGTTCTTTATATTGTGTGCAGCATTTTAATGTTTCCAAAGTGCTTTTTACATATGCCTTCCCATCCCTCACCATTTTCCCCCTTGTTTATGTCTGGTTTGGTAGGCAGGACAGGGGTTACCCCCTTTCCCATCTTGCAGATGAAGAAGGTGAGGCTTCAGGTTGCTTCAGGTCTTGGTCCGAGTTCTAATCTCCAGGTTGAGGGGCGCTTGTGGTGCTGGGGTTTGGGGTGAGGGAAAGATTTTGATCTCTTGTGTCACTTTCTGTGTCACAAAGTAAATCAGCTTGCAAGGTGTTGATAATATGGGATTAAGTATATCTGCACCATTAGCTTCACACAATGGGGAAGGCCAACTAACATAACCTAAGTGAAAGAATGCTGATAAATATTAAATGGGCTGCAAACGCAATCCTTATTAAGGGTATAATTTCATTGTACTGGAGCTGGGAATCAGCTGGTCTCTGGCTGGACAGATGAGGAGGTCCATGGTTGTGTGGGCTTCATTGGCTAAGCTGCTGGTGTGTGTACAAGGCAGGGCCAGTCTTCCTTGTACTGGGGTGGGACTGTAGGTCTTTGAGACATGGTGGAGATGCCCTTCCAGCCTGAGGCCTCCAAGGTCAAGGTGGGGAAGTCTGAGGACATATATGTACTAGGAAAACTTCTGGATTTCAATTCAGAGGTCTTGGAGTTGAACGTGATTTTCACCGTGTACTGGATCTTGGGTAAGATACTTGATATTGATACTTTACAATGTCACATTACACTCCCTGGAAATATAGAACTACTTATTAGTTTCGCAAACTCGAAACTGTGCATCTATGTGCCTTTGATCAGCAGTCCGTAACCTTTTTGGCACCAGAAAAGACTGTTTTCCCACGAAAAAACTGGGGAGTAGGTGGGTGGGTGAGGTGAGGGGTGGGATCTGATAGGAGGCAGTGATCAGATGGTGATGTGAGACATGGGGAGTGACTATAAATACAGATAATACAGAGGAAGTTTTGTTCACTTGCCTGCCACTCACTTCCTGCTGTGTGGCTTAGTTCCTAACTGGTGTTGGACAGGTGGCTGTCTATAGGCCTGGGGTTGGGGACTGCCGCCTTCGCTTGAAGGAGCAGGAAATCACTAGAGATTAAGAAAGAAAGATTGGAAGATGTAACATGGCTGGGTTTAGAGCAGGGGCCACAAGCCAAGGAATGCAGGTTAATTCTTGGAGCTGAAAAAGATAAGGAAGCAGATTTTTTTTTCCTCAGAGCCTCCAGAAGAAACAGTCCTACCAATACCTTGGCATTAGCCAAGTGATACTGTTTTTGGACATTCTGACCTCCAGAACTATAAGATAGTGTCATTTTAAGCCACTGTTTCTGGCAATTTCTCACAGTAGTAATAAGAAACTAATACTGTGAACGTAACACGTCTGGGTGTATCTATTGTTAGCAAGTATCACAACTTGCTTGTTGATTTACCAGTTGAGGTATATTTGGGTTAGTTCCAAGTTTTGGCCCTTATGAATAAAGGTGTTGTGAACATTTATATATAAGTCTTTGTGTGGACATACATTTTTATTTCTCTTGGGCAAATGCCTAGGAGAAATGAAAACATAAGTGTATATAAGAAACTGCCAAATTGCTTTCCAAAGTGACTGTATCATTTAGCATTCCCACCAACAGTGTGTGAGAGTATAGTTATTCTATATCCTTGCCAGTGCTTGGCATTGCCAGTCTTTTTAATTTTAGCCATTATAATAGATGTTTAATGGTATCTCATTGTGATTTTAATTGCATTTCTCTGATGACTAATGATATTGAACATTTTTTCACATGCTTTTTGGCCATCTGTATCTCTTCTTTTTTTTTTGTATCTCTTCTTTCGTGAAATGTCTGTTTAGGTTTTTTTTTTTTTTTGCCCATTAAAAAAATTGGCTCATTTTTCTTCTCGTTATTGAGTCTTAGGAGTTCTTTATATATTCTGACTAAATGTCCTTTTTCAGATATATATTTTGCAAATATTTTCTTCCAGTTTTCGTTTTCATATTAGTGCCTTCTAAAGAGCAGACATTTTAAATATTGATGAAGTCTAATATGCCATTTTTTTTTTTTGCTTTTACGACTCAGGCTTTTTGTCCTATTTAAGAAACTTTTGGCTGGGCATAGTGGCTCATACCTGTAATCCTAGCACTCTGGGAGGCCGAGGCAGGTGAATTGTCCTGAGCTCACAGGTTTGAGACCAGGCTGAGCCAGAGTGAAACTCTTTCTCTAAAAATAGCCAGGTGTTGTGGTGGGCACCTGTAGTCCCAGCTACTGGGGAGGTTGAGAAAAGAGAATCGCTTGAGCCCAGGAGTTGGAGGTTGCTGTTAGCTATGACACCACAGTACTCTACTGAGGGCAATAAAGTGAGGCTCTGTTTCAAAAAAAAAAAGAAATTTTTGATTAAGGCAAGGTTACAAAGATTTTCTTCCAAGTTTCCTTCTCTAGTTTTACAGTTTTAGATTTTATATTTAGCTCTATGGTCCATTTTGAGTTAATTGTTATATAGGGTATGAGATAAGGGTTAAGGTTCTTATTTTTTATTTTAAGACAGAGTCTCATTCTGTTGCCCTTGGTAGAGTGCTGTAGCATCATTGCTCACAGCAACCTCAAACTCTTGGGCTGAAGTGATTCTCTTTACTCAGCCTCCCAAGCACCTGGGACTATAGGCACCTGCCACATCGCCTGGCTATTTTTTAAAGATGGGGTCTTGCTCTGGCTCAGGCTGGTCTCGAACTTGTGAGCTCAGGTAATCCACCTACCTCTGCCTCCCAGAGTGCTAGGGTTACAGGCATTAGTCACTGTGCCCGGCCATGTGTTAAGATTTTAAAAATTAAAAAAATTTGTTTTTTTTTTGCAGTTTTTGGCTGGGGCTGGGTTTGAACCCGCCACCTCCAGCATATGGGGCTGGCGCCCTACTCCTTTGAGCCACAGGCACTACCCTAAAAAAATTTTTTTTTTTGGTGATGTCTTTAATTGGTTTTGGTATCAGGGTAATGTTGGTCTCATAAAATGAATCAGCATTGTGCTAGATATTGTAGGGAATGCAAAGGTAAAAACGAATCCCTGATGGAATTCTATACACGTACTCACACACACACACACACAGAGGCACGCACACACATGCACACTCTTATACTCCTTCCTGAAGTATAATAGAGGAAGAGTTTGATGAAGAGAAGTACAGATGAACTGCACTATGGGGGGCTTTCAAAGAAGGGAGAAGCCAGGGCAGCCTGAGACTAGTCTTCATGAAGGAGGTGACACTGCAGAAAAGGCTTTTGTAGGGCTGCACAACTCTAGGGTCACCATTCAAATGACAGTCTATTGAATGATGTTCCCTCTAGGGCACATAGAAAGAAGCATAGATGGTGCTCATATTGGCCAGCCACAGCCAGCCACGACACTCTACCAAAGGCGACAAAGTGAGACTCTGTCTCAAAAATCCAAAACAAAAGAAAACAGTGGCTCTGCCCCCCAAAAGGTTACCAGCCAAGAGACTATCAGTTAGTAGTGAAAGGGGAAGGAGGGTGTGGTGAGCAGGAAAGGACATACTAGGTTAGAGATGATTCCATTAAACTCTTCATTTGTTTTATGTAAGCATGCCTTTATCTCCCTAACCTCTGAATTAAACTCCCATTGAAGGCCAGGTGCAGTGGTTCATGCCTGTAATCCTAGCCCTCTGGGAGATGGAGGCAGGAGGCTTGCTTGAGCTCAGCAGTTTGAAACCAACCTGAGCAAAAGAGAGACCTCATCTCTACTAAAAACAGAAAAACTAGCCTGGCTTTGTGGTGGGCACCTGTAGTCCCAGCTACTCGGGAGGCTGAGGCAGGAGGATCATTTGAGTCCAGGAGTTTGAGGTTGCTATAAGCTAGGATGATGCCATGGCACTCTAGCCTGAGCAACATAAGACTCTGTCTCAAAACAAAAACAAAAACACCCCCCCACCCCCAAATCCCATTGATCTGTGTCCTTCCCACATGAATATGGTGCCCTGGAGGGGAAGAAAGGGAGGAGAGGGGACCCGCCCTTATGAAGCTCCTGCCTCTGTGCTCTGGACCCCACATACATCATCTCATTCAGGGCCTTTTCAACACCACAAGAGCAGCTTCGTTATTTCCATTTTTGCTGATTAAAAAATGAGACTCTTAAAGGTTAAGTGCCTTCTGTGGGGTCAGCTACTATCATGTAGTGGGGTTGAGATTGCAGTCTGGCTGCTGGCTCCACTTAGCCTCTGCAACGCTATCTAATGCTCCCTGAAGACTGCATTTCTGAGGAAGGCAGCAACCTAGACCTGAAACGAATGGGTGCTGGGGGTTAGGACTGGATATTTGTGAGTGGGTTTGTTTTGATGTAGCAAAAACACTCTCGGTGCTGTGGGCTGGGAGGTGGCTGACTGGCTGTGTGATCAAGTTTGCAAAACCTCCATAGAGGGGCTTTAAAAGCTGCAAACTCTCAGCAGTTTCTGTCAGCTGGGATTCTTTCCCTCCAGAGTGAATCCTGTCAGGTTTTTATTGGCTCATCTGTTCTCAGAATCATGCTGCGTCCCTGACCTGAGCAGCACTGCCGGGCCAACCACTGTACTTCCTGTCACCAAATGGCTCTGTTGCAGGAAAACAGTGAATTAAAACTGGCAGACACTTAACACCAACAATATAGAGGAAGGAACCTTTTATTTCTCCTTCCTCAGCTTGAGGAAGGAATTCTTCACCAGCCCTCTCTTTGGCCTCTACCTCCCTTTATCACTCTTAAAACCTTCTCACTTCTCCAAGATGTATGGAGTTGAGCCCATCAGAGTCAAAGGAACACCAGGACCTTGTCTTGATCTCAGATTTGAAGGTATGCTCCTCTTCCTGGTCTCAGGTTTTGAAACATCTTCCAAGGAGCCCCTGAGAAAAGGATGGTGTGGTGAGGCAGGTGCTGAGAAGAGATGGAGTGTATCTGGGAAGCAGAGGGCACCTATCTGCGGGTTCCCACGGTCCCAGCCCTGTTCCTATCTCTGTGAGCCCCCAGCCCCTCCCCGAGAGTGGCGTTACACTAAGACTCCTCTTGGGAAGTCTTGCCTGGTGGCCTCTGGGCATTTGGCTTCTCACCCTTTGTTTGGTCACCATGGGCCAACTCAGGCAAACAGAACTAGGGCCTGGCCCCGCTGCCCAGCCTCCCCGATGGCATTACACACTGCTCTGCATCAGCAGAAAAAGTGTCTACCACAAGTGGCATGCTAGAGCACCCTCTCCTCCAGAGTCCCAGTCATGAGGCCTCAGTGCCCTGCCCAGCCCTGCCCACTAGGCCGGCCCGCTCTTTGTTTGCTGGGGTGCTTCAAGAATCCCCAAATGCAGCTTGAGTGACTCGGCAACTTCATGGGAAATGCTCTGGGTTGGTTCTCCTTGCCTCCACCTCCTTTCCAGACTTGCCAAGGATGATGTCTTCCAGCCCCTCCCAGCTCCCAAAATACCAGCCCTGCCCTCTGGCCCTGCCAGAAAATGCTTAGCACATTAGCGGGTTTAGCTGCCACAGTGGCGGTCATTTAGGAGGCTGCAGAGGCACATAGCTTTCATTCTGGAATTCTTTCTAGCTCCTCGCTATTTTGACAATACTGGGAAGCACCACTACCTGGAACTGGCCCTCCCTGTGAAGAGGAAGTGTCTGGAGGCCTGGGGTGGGGGTGGGGAGAGGGCAAGGGGAATGATGGGAGCAGCAGCAGAGCAAGGGACCAGAGAGAAGGTGGACTGCTCCGGTGGCTCATTCCCCAGGGTTGCCTTTGTCTTTCATGGGCCTACCTGGCTAGCCTCCCTTCTTGTCTTCCAGAGGTTATTTGGAACAAATCCTGGATACAAGTTGCCTCAGTGTAGCCACTTCTGCTTGAGGGAGGCAAGAGGCTCCAAGACTGCCAGAAAGGCAGCAAGGCAGGCCGCAAAGAAACAACCACATTAAACACAGTCTTGGGCTCAGAAGACTTTGCTCTGGTTCCTGTTCTGCCACTTCGTAGCTGAGTGCTTTGGAGCTAGTCACCAACTCTGCAAAACTCACTGTTCTCATCTGCAGAATGGGCATGACAAAGCCTGCCCTTTTCACTTCAGTGTGAGGCTGCGGAATCTACAAGGGACAATGTTTTTGACAGTGTTTTTTAAAGTGTTAAAGTGACAAATATTTGCATACCTATGAGCTCCCTGGAGGGCAGGGACTATGTTTTTACCTTTAAATTCCTCCACAATATCTGTTTTATTGGATAGAAAAGTAAATATGGTGACTTTGTAGAAGTTTCTGACTTGTCCCTTTGGTGTTCAGTGTGGTGAAGAATAGTAATGCTCTGAATTTATTAGTTTTTTAGGGCTGCTGTAACAAAGAACCACAGACTGGATAGCCTAAACAACAGAAATTTATTCTGTCATAGGCTGGAGGGTAGAATTCCAAGATCAAGGTGTTGGCAGGGTTGGTTCCTTCTGAAGCTGTGAATAAGGATCTACTCTGTGCCTCTCTGCTAGCGCTTCACTTCTGGTGCTTTTTTTCCCTTGGTGTTGGCTTATCTTTATTTTATCTTGCTCAGTATATTCAGTGTGTACTTTAATTTTTTTTAAAATTTCAGAATAATACAGGGATACACACATTTCAGTTACATAATTTGCTTTTGTACATTTTCCGTCAAAGTTGTAAGTGTGAGTACTTGTGGTGCTTTTCATTTGTATTTTTTAGAGATGAGGTTTTGTTCTGCTGCCAGGGTGGAATAAAGTGGCTACGTCATAGCTCACTGCAGCCTCAAAATCTTGGGCTCAAGCGATCCTCCCACCTTAGCCTCCTGCGTGGCTGAGACTATAGGTGTGAACTGCCATACCTGGCCAGCTTCTGGTGCTTTGCTGGCAATCTTTGGCATTCCTTGGCTTGTAGAAGCATCACCCTGATCTTCACCTGGCAATTTCTCTTTTTTATAAGTACACCAGTGACACTGGAAAAGGACTGACCCTACTGGAGTATGATCTCATCTTAACTGATTATATTTGCAAAATCCTGCTTTCAAAAATGGTGGGAAGGGTCTTCTGAGCCTAGAACCCAGCTCCAGGACAGGGAAGGTCAGACAGTGTATCAGGACTGTCTGGGGAAGGACGGTTCTTCTGCTGAAACATGATATAGGTGTTTGCTGAGAGGGACCCTGTTTTCTACTCCATTCTTAGGTTTTTGGAAGATCTTTGTTTCTTAGAGTTAGTTTTAATTTTTCCTGTGAGTAGTTCCTGTTGAGCGGAATCACCACATTTGTGTGTTAGACCCCAATGCAATACTTGTCCTAACTGTTCTCCCCACTTCGTGTCATGTCCCTCTTCCCCTTCAAGCCACAAATGGCTTACCTTCCTTTACAGCTTGGAAGTTCAGTACACAGTGGTCGAAGTGTGATACCCTTGGGATGAATGGGATTCAATTCTTCTCTCCCTTTCCATTTTCTTTTGCCATCCATTTCATCCTAGACCAGTGTCTTTCAGGATGTACCTCTGATAGGGGAAACCCACATCTGTGGGTGCCTACATTTGACCTTGGTGCTGGCACATCTACAAGCATGTTTTCAGGTGGAGGGGTCTGAGTGGGTGTGTATTGCACCACAGTGTTGGGAATGGTCATGGGAGGGTATGGAGGTACCTTGGCACACTGTGGCCCTGGTTTTTGTTGCTCTTGTTGGCAGCTTCCCCCTAACATGCTCCAGTTTGGCAAGGGAGTGATAGGGTAGAAAGCGTCTATGTAAGTCACCTCCTGAATGGTTAGAGTGGTCAACTGGATCCTTTTCTTCCTTACTCCTCTCAATAATCCTAAGAGGCAGGTACTCTTTTTTTTTTTTTTTTTTGAGACAGAGTCTCAAGCTGTCACCCTGGATAGAGAGCTGTGGCATCACAGCTCACAGCAACCTCCAATTCCTGGGCTCAAGCGAGTCTCTTGCCTCCACCTCCCAAGTAGCTGGGACTACAGGCGCCCACCACAACGCCTGGCCATTTTTTGGTTGCAGCCGTCATTGTTGTTTGGCGGGCCC
>CAUYRH010015352.1:0-11542 GCA_963574655.1 Perodicticus potto | reverse complement strand
ACTTACGATTCAGGTCATGGGAGTGTGGGGTGGGCAGTGACAAACAGCTTTATAATTTTTATAGAAATGACACTTACTAATTGTAAAAAACCAAAGTCGAGGCAGGTAGTTTAAAAAGCACTTGAGATCTTTTTTTTTTTTTGAGACAGAGCCTCAAGCTGTCACCCTGGATAGAGTGCCGTGGCATCACAGCTCACAGCAACCTCCACTTCCTGGGCTCAAGCGAGTCTCCTGCCTCCGCCTCCCAAGTAGCTGGGACTACAGGCGCCCGCCACAACACCCAGCCATTTTTTGGTTGTAGCCATCATTGTTGTTTGGTGGGCCCGGGCTGGATTCGAACCCGCCAGCTCAGGTGTACGTGGCTGGCGCCTTAGCCCGCTGAGCCACAGGCGCCGAGCCAGCACTTGAGATCTTACCTTTCAGAGGCAAGAGGTGTGTTACTTTGGGGAGCCTTTCTAGCAATCTGTTTCATGTGTATCATTATTCATACAGCATTTTCCAAGCATATTTGTGACAATGGTGTTAATTTGTGTTCACCCACATGCTGACCCCGAGACAAAGACTGGAAAGCGACAGATGCATGGGAAGGTGCAGCAAACAGTAACGGGAACAAGGCAGGCACCTCAGGGAGGGCCAGGCTGGCAATTGTCAAGCTAGCTGCGAATGTGGGAGGACGGCTCTTCATCTCACAGAGAAATTCTAGAGAAGGGTAGACCCTGTGCCTTAGTGTGCCTTAGCAGTATCGCCCTGGCAAGGGCAGGGAGCTGAAGTCTTCATACCCCAGGTGCCACTGGCTCAGGCTGCTCCCAGGGTGAATACTGCATGCTTCCAGCCTGCACAGCTTTCTAAGGTGTCACAGAAAGGCCCAGGAAAGAGGCAGAGCCCAGCAGCTGGAAGGCAGCCAGACACACGCACAGCAGTGACACTGCTTGAAAGATGTGCCAGGCACATTTAGGCTCTGGGGACACAAAAAGAAACAAAATTCTATCCTCATGGAGTATTCTTTTCTACGGGGGAGACTGAAAATAAATAAGGCAAGTTAAGAAACCTATGGAGTGTGTTACCAGTAATGAGTACTGTGGAGTGAAATTAGGCGGGGAGTTCTGGGAAGAGGGAGAAGAGCTGGGTTACAATCAGCCGGAGGGACGAGGGCCAGCCTCACTGAGAAGTGACACTAAAGACCCGAAAGAAAGGGGAGAGGAAGGAACATCACATGGTTATGTGAGAAGAACGTTTAGGTGCACAGGCCCCAAGGGAGGAATGTGAGGAGCAGGGTGCAGCAGAAGGGCCGGGCAGAGCACTGCCCTGCTCACTCTGCCTGACATCCCCGAGCATGGGAGACAACTGGATGGCTGTGGCTGCCACACAGAGAACATCCCAAGAGGGGCTAGTCAGGAGGAGACTGTGATACTCGGGTCGGGGAGAAGAGTTAGATTCTAGAAATGTTTTTTGTTAATGTTTTTTTGAGACAGAGTATCACTATGGCACCCTAGGTAGAGTGCTGTGGTATCACAGCTCACAGCAATCTCAAACTCTTGGGCTTAAGTGATTCTCTTGCCTCAGCCTCCCGACTAGCTGGGACTATAGGCGCCCGCCACAATGCCCAGCTATTTTTTTGTTGCAGTTGTCATTGCTGTTTAGCTGGCCCAGGCCGGGTTCGAACCTGTCACCCTTGGTGTATGTGGCTGGTGCCATAACCACTATGCTATGGGTGCTGAGCCTAGAAATGTTTTTTAATTTTAATTTTGTATTAGAGGTGGGAGTTGCCCAAGCTGGACTCAAACTCCTGGGCTCAAGGTATTTTTTCTTTCTTTTTTTTTTTTTTTGAGACAGAGCCTCAAGCTGTCACCCTGGATAGAGTGCCATGGCATCACAGCTCACAGCAACCTCCAATTCCTGGGCTTAAGTGAGTCTCCTGCCTCCGCCTCCCAAGTAGCTGGGACTACAGGCGCCTGCCACAACGCCCGACCAATTTTTGGTTGCAGCCATCATTGTTGTTTGGCGGGCCCGGGCTGGATTTGAACCTGCCAGCTCAGGTGTACGTGGCTGGTGCCTTAGCCCGTTGAGCCACAGGCGCCGAGCCGGCTCAAGGTATTTTCATAACTCAGCTTCTCAAGTACCTGGGACTATAGGCATGTGCCACCGTGCCTGGCTAGATTGTAGAAATATTTTTAAAAATAGGGCCAAGATGATTTGCAGACAGACTGGTGGTGAGGTATAAGAGAAAAAAAGGAGTTGGTGGACTGATGCCTGAGCAAATGGAAAATGGAGTTGCCTTTTCCTGAAATCAGGGAAAAGTGCAGGAGCAAGTCTGGGGTCAGGGGTGACTGAAGCCTGGCGCTGGGCCTGTTGAATCTATCAGACCCCCGAGTGGAAATAAACCAGCAGGAAGTAGGAAATAGGGGCCTGCAGCTCAGGGGAGAGGCCTCATCTGTATAGAGATGGGGAGTGTGACAGCACAAAGATGGCATGACCTATGAGACTGGCTGAGACCCCCAAGGGAGCAAGCCAGAGAGAATAGACGTCTGGGCCAGGGCCTAAGCCCTGAGCCCTCAGGAGGTGGAGCATGGAGCAAGAGAGCCTGGGAACAATGCAGTGTCCTGAAAGCTAAGAGCAGAAAATATTTCTACGGACGGGGGAGCACTTTACTTTGTGTTTGTGGACACATGTGCTGCATTATAAAGATGTACATATAGAAACACTCTATGTAGATAGAGACACACACACAGGGAACTTTAGATCAACAGTTTTATAATATACAAGCAAATCTATAACTTGGTTTCCTTTTCACTATACAGGGTGTCCCAAAGGTCACCATACATAGGAAAATTAACAAGCGCCTATTATATTTTACATATATTATTAAATATTTATATGACAACATGTAGAAAAATATTCTGTAAATATTTTTTTTTTTGCAGTTTTTGGCCAGGGCTGGGTTTGAACTTGCCACCTCCGGCATATGGGGCCTGTGCTGTACTCCTTTGAGCCACAGGTGCCACCCGTTCTGTAAATATTTTGTAATGAATATTTTGTAAATAAAGATACATTTAGCTACAATTTCCCACTTCCCTATGTATGTCCATACAACGATCTCTGGGACACCCCGTATCTGTGGGGAACACAAATTTAGTGAGAAGGATAATACTATCTGTTTGCTCCACCATTTTAGAGGCTGCATAGCATTTCCTTGTGCACATGAACCATAATTAACTTTTCCCATATAGATATGTTTTCCCCAGTTATAGATTTCTAGATTACTTGGCAATGGGTGTGTAATGGTCCTTTCACAACTTGTGTGCTGACTCCTTGAGATGACCCCCCAGGAGTGGAGCAGCTGCGTACAAGGATATGCCCTTTTCACATGGATTCTAGACTCCTTCCTGGGCAGCTCCACTACTCAAAGATATTTTCAATATGGAGCAGCTCCTGACCTCAAGGAAGAATGGCTGGGACACCATTCTAGGCAGACCCTATTCTCCAGGGGCCCCTGAACTCAGGGAAGACACAGGGCAGCTGTCTGCATAGTCACTGTTAGAAACCAGCGAAGGTTTAGGTCATCAGAAAAGCCTCTGACAGGAAGTAATCTGCCAGTACTATCTCTCAGCCCAACACGCTGAGCGCAGTTCACTTCAGAGTGGAAAAACCATCCCATTTCCATGCAGAAGGGAGCAGCTCTCCAGGCCCACAGGACCGTCAGCGAGCCTGATGTCTACTACATCAAGAGTAAACGCAGCAAAGACAGAGTCTTCTGTGAAACGTGCCTTCTGTGAAATAACTGTAATTAACTGCAAATCTTTTCCCACCATTTATTTTCGCTGGATGGATCTGTCATTCTGCTGTTAGAACAAGTCTACTACATAGCTCAGATGTTTTTCCTTTACCTTGTCATTCCGAGCAAAAGCATGACTCCATCACCTGTCTGGGCACATCCTGAGTCTCTGTCTGGATGGTGTCAGCACGTCCTGCACACTCAGCAGCAATCTTGAAAATAACATCTCCTGCCTGCCAGGAGGTTGGCTGACAGCCTCTGTGATCTCCAAGGGCACTGAGGGACGATGTGCTCAGTCACACACCTCTTAAGTGCAAGGAAATGTACTAAGACAACTTTTGATTCAGAGGGAAATAAAAGGAAAATGACACACCCGGAGCCAGGCCTTGGATTCCTGTTTATTTCTGTCCCTGGTAAGTCTGTAAAGGACATCACCCTGGGCTATGGGCCTCGCTGTTTTAGCCACAAGAGGCAAGTGACGCTCTTCCAGGGAGTACTTCCTTACATGAATTCTCCCACCATGAGGGAGGCCCACAGAAATGTCTCTGATGACCTATAGTTTTAGAAGTTTACAATCATGTGGTCTGGCAGCGTGTGGACCTGTCTGTGCTGTCCCTCCGCCAGTCTAGCGTCCACACGCACATGCCGAGGAAGCTGCCAACACCATGTCCTCCCCATTCTACTGTCAGCGATGGCCAGTCCAGACAGAAGGTCCACAGGGAGGGTTTTCTTGTATGTCATGGTGAGATCAGTCACTGTCTTCCAGGGAATATAGCAAGTAGAAGGCAGTCAGTAGCACAGATGTCAAATCCCATTCCCTGAATGACTGCATTTTGCAATTTATCATGAGGAAACTGTCTTCAGACATCTAAACCCCTGCGTGATGTGTAAAATAAGAGCCACCTCATCTTTCTCGTCCACACGTGCTGTCTGCGGGCCTCTGCTTAGAATGCCATGTAGTGGTGCTCCATTGTGCTGACGATGTCACTCTGGTCCTCCAGGAGCTCCAGAACCTGCCGCAGCACAGCCTCACTCAGGCCCGGGAGGACACTGAGGCGAGCACAGGCCAAGATGTGCAGGAAGTGGCAGCCCTTCTCCACGTCTGTGGGAAAAAGGCAAGTGGCTGAGCATGTATGTGTCAGACCCTTTTCTGCCCCCTCCTGCCACACCTCCTGAATTGGCACCTGCATTTTGACAAGATCCTCAGATGATTCTGATGCACATTAAAGTCTGAGATACACTGGTCTTGATCATCACAAAAATAAAAAAAAAAACCTGTTTTCAGGACCCATATGTCATCACAGCAATGGGGACCTGCTGGCTTAGGGACTCTGACCTTCAACTTTGAAGGATTTCCCATCAATGATTTTATATCCACAACCTAACAAGTTTTTGGTGTCGATAAGCTTTTCTCTAGTGCAATTACACATGTAAGTGCATGTATTCAGTGCTAAACCTCTAGCTTCCCTGGGGGACGTCCCCTTGAGACTCACAGCAGAGCTGGTTTACCACCCCATCTGTATTCTCTCCTGTAAATCCTGACCTGATGGGGCTGCCATGGTGGGAAGGGATTCTGACCGTGGCCTGTTCTCATTCTTCCCTCTGGGCCTCCAAGAAGTCTTGTCTGTGAAGGTTCTGGTCTAGTAACCTTTTACCTCTACCCAAAACCAAGACCATCTGGTAAACAATGATAAAAGTTTGGGCTGAGTTTCCAACTTGTTGGGCAGTTGAGATCAATTATGTAGAGCAGCAGTAGTCAGGCTGAGGGGCTGTGACCTTAGGAGATCATGGAATCAATTTTTGTGGGTTGTGATTAGCATTCTCTTTCTTACCAAACAGACTAAAATAGACCAGAATAGAAAATTATAGAATATATTGCATTATAATTGGATAAGTGTTCTTTTATCAAACTTTACTTCATATATACAGAGGGTACCCAAAACTGTATATATATTTTAAGAAAGGAAAAAACTGCACAAACACTGTAATTAATACTCAAGGCATGTTTGACTTCTGCAATTATAAGCTCAAACATGATTTGTATTCATCTTTTGTTATTGGTATATACTGAGTATTATACTTTTAATACAAATTTTTTCCTTTTTTTTTAAATGTGCGTACCTTTTTTTGGCACCCTCTGTATATATTATACATTAGAATTAGATAATATATTGGGACGTATCCTAAAATATATTTCTGAGTCAAAGTCAAACCTCATTACTAAAAGTAAGCCCTCCCCAGTCTTCATAGTTAAATCCCCAAGGCAGGGCCAGGCATGTCCTCTCTCTGTCACACACCCAGCACCTGGCACATAAAAGCTGCTCTACACAACCACTGAATGTTATTTTCAGATGAAAAATAATGTAGGCTCCAGGAAGGTGCTCAAAGTGGTACTGCGGTGTAGGGCAAAGCATGGTTCCAGATCTGGTGCACCTTTGTAGCCTTGGGCAGGCCACAAAATCTCTAAATCCCATGTTCTCAACTCTGGGGAGCAGGGAGTGCCTAGGGCAGAGGAAGATTTGTTGTATTCTGACCTCTAGTGGCTGCACCTGCTCACTACACTGCCCTGCTAAGATGGTTGGTCTCCACATTTCAATACCCACTTCCGGAACACCCAAGATATGTGCAGCACTGAGCAAGGAGAAAATACAGCGTGGCGGACAGACAGCTGCCACTGGAGTTTATTAGACCTGAATTCAAGTTCTGGCTCTACAATGGGGGCTAAGTGGCTCATGGGAATAAAACCCCCTCCTTCACAGGGTAGGTTTAGGTGGGTTTTATGTCTTCAACATAGTGAGACTCTGTCTAAAGAAAAAATGAAAAACATTACCCAGATGTGGTGGCACATGCCTATCGTCCCAGCTACTCAGGAGGCTGAGGCAGGAGGACTGAGTGACCCCAGGAATTTGAGGCCACAGTGAGCTATAATCACACTACTGCACTCCAGCTGGGTGAGAGAGTGAGTCTCTAAAAAAAGAAGGGGAGGAGAAAGACAAGAAAAAGGAAAGGAAAGGAACTTCAGCCCTTCCTGAGCAGAAAAGACTCACCAGGAGAAAAAGGGAAGCAGCAAGGGGCAGTGCCCTGGTGACAGTGAGTCTCCAGCCACACTGGCCACACATAGCAGAAAAGAGCACCAGGAATTTCAGTGCTGCTTGGTTTTTAAATAGTCTTTGTGAGGCCAGATGCTGGGATGAGAGCTCTAGATGACTTACAGCCACACGTGGGCCCTAAGCAGGATACTGACTGTTCCTGAGGACTTTGACTTTTTCTTCAAAAAGGCTGTTCTGCTGTCTAAAGGTTATCTGTGAAGCTGTTCAAAAGTGACCTTCCAGCCACATGGCAACAGGAACTTAGACTCTTCCCTAGATGAGAAATTATTAGAAAATAATATAAATAATAAAAGCCAGCAAGCAGTTCCCCAGAGGTTAATGCAAGACCACTTGACCTCTCTGGAACCAGCCCACAGTTGAAGCATGATTTACTAAGAAATATTCACCTTGCAGCCACAGTTATCTGAAAATGCACCTCAAAGAACAATTGACAACTGTGCCTTATACTTTTCCAGCTGCATTTGCATATTGTTCCATACCTCCACCAGAAACCCAAATCATATTAAGATAAACTTCACATATAATCTACACTGTAAGTATAAAAGGTTAGGGAATTGCTTGAATCGTCTTTTAAAAAACTTGTCATAAGTTAAAAAAAATTATTCCAATGTGAGCAGTGGCATACAATATTCAGTTTCTACAAAAAGCAGTAATACAGCGGTGGCGCCTGTGGCTCAACGACTAGGGCGCTGGCCCCATATACCGAGGGTGGCGGGTTCAAACCTGGCCCCAGCCAAACTGCATCAAAAAATAGCCAGGCGTTGTGGCAGGTGGGTGCTGTAGTCCCAGCTCCTCTGGGGGCTGAGGCAAGAGAATCGCCTAAGCCCAGGAGTAGGAGGTTGCTGTGAGCTGTGTGACGCCACGGCACTCTACCAAGGGCCATAAAGTAAGGCTCTGTCTCCACAAAAAAAAAAGCAGTAATTCAATCCAGCTCTGAGGGAAGTAAAATGAATTTGAGCCACATACAGGTGAGCTTTTTGAAATGCTACAGGCATATAAAGTGATCATCTAAAGAAATGCTGCCATTTTAGAACCCACCCATCAAATGTTAATTTTCTGAGGTGTGAAATGATTTGGTGATCATATAAGAGAATATGCTTAGGAAACACAGGCTCAAGTTTCTAGTGAATTCAGGTGAAGGGTACATGAGTGTGTATTGTACTGATTTTTAAAAATTTTTCTATAGGTTGAAGATTTTCAGAATAAAAAGCTGAGGATAAAAAGTTACCTTCAATATAGAATCCTTTCTTTTTGGATAATTTGCCATTGTTATAGCTATACATAAAGCCAAAATTCAGATTTTTTTTTAACGTTAGCTCAACAATAATAGAGCAAAATCCACACACAGATTCTATCTGAAACATCTTCTTTCCAGATCAATATTAAGTAGACAGTGAGCCTTCCGAACTCCTGGTTAGAGAGTTAAGGGCTACCACCTGTGTCACTAGGAGACTCTTATTTAACCCTTTCTTCTTTGTAGCCTTAATTACATGCTAAGTACTCTTCTAACTTTATAAACACTAACTTGTTTATTTCCCCAATCAACCCATCCCCAATGGGGATACTATTATTATCCCCATTTTGCATAAAAAGAACCCAAGACATAGACTTGCCTAAGGTTACACAACTGAGAAGTGGTAGAGCTAGGACTGGAATCCAGGCAAGGTGGCTGTAGAGCCCAGCTCCTCACCATGCCACACTGCCTGTCTATATACAACAATATCATTCCTTTAGGGACTTAAACTGGGCTTGAGGTTCACAGTCTTTCATTATGGTAGGTTTAGCTTTTGCTAAGACACTCATAGTTACTACAGATTTCAAGTCCTTCTACAAGGAAAAACCCAATGCTTTATTTTGTGGAAAGGTTAGAAATGAATGAAAAGCCCAGTAGGAATGGTTAGATCAAGGGTTAAATACCTACCTAACACATGTAACAGGATATTCTATAGTACTAATGAGACTATTGCCAAATGACCTCCAGGGGCCAATGTTAGATCCAAAACACAAGGTGTGGGACAATGTGCATTGCTTGCTAACCTTTACTTAAGTTTTCTAAAAAAGGTGAATAATACAAATATGTGTGTAAGTGCATATAATATCTCTAGGAGGACATGCAGGAAACGAGTAACAACCGCTGTCTTTGGAGAGAGAATACAGAGCCTGGGGCTCAGCACTGGGAGGGAGCCTGATTCTTCGGTGTGTACTTCCGCACTATGTGACTTTTTATGATATGCACATGTTATTCAGAATAACTGGGAATGCCGTAAGTTGCAGCATTATGAAGAACACTAACAGCAGATTCCAGGATAGTCCTTATGAGGTTTTTTAAAATCAGCATTCTCAGTTACTCAGACTCCAGAACTCAGCTCCTGGGAGGTAGTTAGTGGCAGGAGATTGGCTGGTAGCTGTTCAAGGCTCCATGCACATGCTGACTGGCAGAGCCTGTCCATCCTGACACTCACTGAAGCAGAAGCTGGCCTGTGGGTGGATGCAAAACCTGCCACTTTTAGAGGCCCTCCTGTCACCTAGGTTGTTAGGTCCTCCTCAAAAATAAGTGTAAATTCTTTTCATTTGCTTCACTAGCCCTAGGCTTCAATAGGTTCTGTTATGAACTGCAGAATGAAAAATAAGCATCTAGGAAATGCCGAATGCCTATAATCCTAACACTCTGGGAGGCTGAGGAGGGAGGATTGCTTGAGACCAGGAGTTGGAGACCAGCCTGAACAAGAGCAAGATGTCTCTGCAGGAAACAGAAAATTAGCCTGGCATGTTAATACACACCTGTAGTCCAGCTACTCAGGAGGCTGAGGCAGAAGGATCACTTGAGCCCAGGAGATTGAGGCTACATTGAGTTAGGCTGAGGCCACTGTACTCTAGCCTAGGTAGACAGCAAGACTGTCTCAAATTTAAAAAAAGAAAAAGAAAGCATCTGGCCAGGGGACCTGGGATTAGGATGTTATCTTGGGAACATTATCTCAGCCCTTCTTAGCTCAGCAATCTCACATTGCACTGCTTTCAAAGCTCCTTCAGCTGTGGACAGACAGGCTTTCCACTTAACTAAAGGATACTTGTTCTTATTTTCTGAATGAAGTGATAGAGTTCATTCACTTGCATTAAAGTAATAGATTCCTTTGAGTTCATTTTTAACACTCATCACACAACTCTGGGATCTGACCTCATTGTTTCTTAAAGGCTAAACAGAGCTGCATACCAGAAATACCAGGGCTAGAGACCTGGCCCAGCTTCACCCACTGACTCAGCCAGACACAGGTCCAGGCCCCAGGGACATACAGGCTGGTAGGACTGGATGTGGACTTCTCTGTAGACCAGGGGACCTAGGGTCATTAGCAAAACTTTCCAACACTTGTTATTAGCTTATGTTTATAAAAGGTAGACTATGAAAAGTCACCTTTAAGATTGATTAGTTTACATGGGGTTTAAGATATAACTAATGCTTTCTCCTTCTAACTAGTGTGAAAATGGTAATGTCATCAGACAAGCTACAGTTCCAGCATCTAACCACTAGGGGCCAAACTAACCCCACTAAAACCAATTCTAAACCATCTCTTTCGCAAATTCTCAAGTTTCCAAGATGCGTGAATCCCACCATTCATAAACTGTAATGTCTAGAACCAACCCAACACTGAAAGGCTTTCACGCTGGGACAGAGGGACATGTCAGATTTGTGTCCAAAGAAAAGGGGGAAACAAGAAATAAGAAGTAACACAAATCAGAGAGAACATGAGAACCAAAAAGATGTCAACAAGTCCCAGAGCAGTGTCTTACCTCACTGTAATAGAACCAATTGAGCTTACAGGCCTTCCCCCATCCCTGTCCGCTGTGGAGATTCAGCACCACCACCTCCACGGTGGCGGGGAGCTCTGCATGATTAAAAAACCTCCAAGGTTGATCTTTTGAGTAGCCAAGGTCAGAACAAGTGTGCTACCCTAGCATTCACTTCAAAGAGGCTCAGAGAGGGACCTCCTGACCACCCTTGTTCTAGGTCACTGCTAGGAAAAGCCCCAAGTCTCCTGACTCTCCTCCCACCAGTGGCCTCTGGGAGGGAAGACCTCTTTCCAGGGCACCTGGGTGTCACTTGTACCTTGCACCACTTACGGTTTGGTTTCTGGCACTCCTCCTGAATGAGCCGCCGGATATTTCTGTGTAGATCTTTGTCTTCTCTGGTTACCTAAATAGGAAAAATAATTCAGAGAGTATGCTCTTAGGTAACACAGCGGTGTGTCATCCAGATACCCAAATTAGCATTTAGGATAGTTTCTAAAGATTTCATAACAGTCATCCTCCCTACTCTGACAACGGGGTTTTTGATATGTGGTCTACTGTCAAACCAGTCCTGTCCCTAAGCAGCTCACTGCTCCCTCGTTGCCCAGAGGACACACCCCTAGGAGTTGGTTCACGGAAGACATGAGGTAAAGAAAAGCTGGAATCATGTACTTTCAAGAAGCAACTCTCTTCTTAAACACTTGTAACATGTTCATAATATTTGTCTTATTAATATCATCTAACTCCAGTAAGATTAGCCCACATAACAAAATCCCAAAACCAGAGATGTTGGTGTGGATGTGGAGAAAGGGGAACACTTCTACACTGTTGGTGGGAATGCAAACTAATACATTCCTTTTGGAAAGATATTTGGAGA
>CAUYRH010015348.1:0-36558 GCA_963574655.1 Perodicticus potto | reverse complement strand
ATACAAATTTATGTGTGGCGGGGGTGGGGGGGTGGGGGGTGGTACAAACATTTAGACTATCCTACTGGAGCTATCCTACTGGAGGATCAAATAAAATCTCCAAGAAAAATATGTCTAGATTGAGCAGAGAAAATGGCTAATGGCTGAACTCTGGGATACTCCAACTTCAAAAGGTTGGAGAGAGAGGAAATAACAGCACAGGAAGCTAAGAAGAAGCAGTCAGCAGAGAAGGTAGGAAACTCGGGGAGTCCTAAGCCCTGGAAGCTGAGCAAAAAAGGAGGAGCAAGGAGGAAGCCACCCACTGTGTCAGCTGCCAGAGGAGATCAGGTCAAGAGGACTGAGAGTCCACGCTGGACTGGGCAGACGAGATGGAGCCCACGGCTGGACTGGGCAGATGAGATGGAGCCCACGGCTGGACTGGGCAGGTGAGATGGCGCCCACGGCTGGACTGGGCAGATGAGACAGAGCCCACGGCTGGACTGGGCAGAAGAGATGGAGCCCACGGCTGGACTGGGCAGACGAGCTGGGGCCCATGGCTGGACTGGGCAGATGAGACGGAGCCCACGGCTGGACTGGGCAGAAGAGATGGAGCAGGCAGATCAGAGCATGTGTAAGACATAGTGGGGGAGAAAGCTTGGAGGCAGTGGAACAGACAAGTACGGGATATACAGGGTGGCCACAAAATTTGTGTGCAATTTAAAACTGCGCATTAACTTCATGGCTACTCTGTATTTTGCTCAGAAATAAATGTGGCAGTAGCTGGGTGAGGAAGTATAATCAAAGGAAGGTACGGGGTGTGTGTGTGTGTGTGTGTGTGTGTGTGTGTGTGTGAGCCTGCGCGCGCACATGTATAAATAATGGGAGAAGAATGGCCTGTGTGCGTGCTTTATGGAGAGACATATGAAAACAAAGGAGAAAACTTTCCAGCGTAGAAGAGAAAAGAACTATGAGAACAAGGTCCTGAGTAGGCAAGAGGACAAGAGCCATAGAGGAAAGGGCTCTGCAGAGTGGAAGGATTGGTCTAGACAGGAGCAGAGGAAATTCGCCTGCATGAAGATGCAGCTTCAGACGCTGGTGAGCGGGCAGATGTGATGAAGGAGCCTGGGAACATTCTCTTCTGGTGGCCAGATGTTCTCGCACCCTTGTCAGATGCCCATTAGTTCCTGACACCATCTCTAGAGTGTCTGAGCCTCCCTGGTCCAGGAATAACCCAGGACTGCTTACAGGACTTACGAGGTTTTGTGTGCCAGGGAAATGGTACCCATAGAGTTAGAAGGGATAAGCAACTTTCCACAGGCCTCCTTGAAAGCGTTGGTCCTTCCTGGGGTCAAGAATGTGAAGCAGTCAGCGGATCGTCTGTCACTAAACACTGGTAGAATCTTATACTAAAAATAGTTATGCTAAAAATAAAAGGTCCAGTCCTTCTCTGAGTTTTGTCAACTAAACTGCCAACATCTCCATATCTGGTAACATTGGAACAAATGCTTAGATATTTGGAAACATCAGAAACTTTGGCACTGCTGGCATTTTGAAAGCTTTACACTCATTGTCAAGATATTTTGATTTTGTATAGACACAGCCAGGCAATGTGAATGATCCATTTGAAATAAAGCCTCTGTCTGTGAAGATCTGCCTCTGTCCTCAGATAGACACTAAAGGAAAGAACACAGTGGTTATAGACCCCTGAGAAACAAAAAATGATCTCCGTTTTACCGTGATACTGCCTATGAAGATAAGTATTTCTCTGTATTTAGAGCTAAACTCTATCACCACATCTTCATTTTGTAATTTTGATTCTCATTCCATGCAATTAAACTCTTCTGATTTCTTCTGTTACCTTAAGTAATTACACAACTCTCTTTCATCTCCTTTTTAATGTTTGATGAAATCTCAAACCTATTCAAACCCACAACATGGCTGACATGTCCTCCTCGGGGCTCTGCTCAAGCTTCGTGGTTAAGTAAGCTTGATGATTTTTGCCTTCGGATTATGTTACTGCAATTCATTATGAGTTGTTGAAATTAAACACAGGCACCATTCAGCTTTTCTAAAACCCTATGATTCTTTGTAGTCATTAAGTATTAAGGATGGGGGCAGTGCCTGTGGCTCAAGGAGTAGGGCGCCGGCCCCATATACCAGAGGTGGCAGGTTCAAACCCAGCCCCGGCCAAAAACTCCAAAAAAAAAAAAAAAGTATTAAGGATGGGCAAAACTTTTATCCATTCTTTTGATGCCATTAAGAATATTGTATGGGAAGCCCGCACACTGTACTCCAAGCCTGAATCATTGTACACAGTTATGACTCAATAAAAAATAATTAAAAATTAAAAAAAAAATTTCAAAAAAAAAAGAATATTTTGCAATCTGTTGTCCCATGTTTATACAGACTTATTGTGTATAAAATGCCACTCAGCTCAAAGAAAAGCAAACTTGTTGGTAGCTGGTCTCCAAATTTAGACATGATTTGTCTTTCTGCTGTGGTAATAATTCAAGGATGTTTAGATGACTTTCTATTAATGTACACATCAAAGGCAATGCTCAGAAGCAGCTTCTCAATTGGCCAGCTTTTCCCTCCTCCCTCTACAAGGCCCTACATTCCCTTTAAACAATTTAACTTTTCAGAATTAAAAACCAGTAAAAATACTCCTTGCTGTAACTAGAACTTTGAATCCTATAAATGTTATTTTGTTAAATCATACAAATCTTATAAGAATAAAATAAAAAATGGAATTAGTCAGTAAGTATTACTTGTGAGGGTAGCACTAGCTGCTATAACAAATAGCCCCTAGATTTCCATGACATAGGACCACAGCTTATTTCTTCCATGTAACAGTTCAGGTAAGTATTCTTACTCAGCCAGTGGGTGTCTCCCCACATTATCTTTTAGGGACATGGACTCCCTTTCAGTTGTGGGTCCAATGGCCCCTGTTCCTGGAGTCCACTGCACTCGGCTAAAAGAGTGTGGTGGAGTATACAAAAGAGGCACATCTCATCTCTTAAAAGCCCAATCCTGGAAATGACATCACTTCTGTTCACACTCCATTGGTGAGAATTAGTCATATGTTCTGCTCTGGATGCAAAGGAGGCTGGGAAATGTAGTCCTGATGGGGCAACAGTGTCCAAGTGATAACTCTAAGCTAAAGAAGAGCAAACATAGTTGTAGGTAGCCATCTCTGCCATACTTTCATTATGCATAAACTATATCAAAAATACATAGTCTGTAATTCCTCCTACTGTTAACATTTTGGAATATAGCTAACAAAGGGGATCATGCTACACATGTTGCTTTATTAACTGGATTCTCTTTTTATTAACAACATATTGAATCACACGTGTCACATTTTTTTTTTTTTTTTAGTTTTTGGCCAGGGCTGCTTTTGAACCTTCCACCTCTGGCATATGGGGCCGGCACCCTACTCCTTTGAGCTACAGGCGCTGCCCCTTGTCACATATTTTTAAATGTATGTCATTTGTGTGAGCAGTGGCTGCAGGTAGCACCTGGGTATGTCTCTGTACGTCGGTCAGTTAGCTGATATCAAAGCTGAAGCAGCATGAGCCAGTGGCATGTAATAGAGTGAGTCAGGCTTTGGGCTCAAGTCTCAGCCCCTGCATTTGCTAGTTCGTGAAGACTGAGAAACTCTGCTTAATCTGTAAAATGGATGTAGGAATTTTCATTTCTCTTATGTGTAAAATGGGGATAGGAACTTATTGAGGGCAAGTGAAATAACTTATGTAAAGACTCAAATACTCCCAAGATAGAGGATACCTTATTTTTAAGCTCTTACAAGGGACTTTTATGAAAGAAACTATTATATTGTTGACATTGTGGCCTAGTGAGATGGGCAAAAAGTAAAGCCAAGTATGGTCATCTGGGGACCTGGATGCTGATCAGTTCTTTTCAGACTGGGTGCAGGAATCTGAACTTTTAGCAGTTTCCCAGGTGACTCTGCTGCTTGTTAACCTTGAGACCAAGCTGAGAAACTCTGCTACGTAAGTTCCAGTTGTATGGCCAAGTTGGGGCCACCAGACTGAGAAAAGCACCAGAGCAGAAATGTAGAGGAATTAATAAATGATCTCCCAGAGTCATATGAAAGAAGTCCAAGACAAGAGAAGCATCAGGAAGCATTTTAGGGAGGCACCTGTGGCTCAGTGAGTAGGGTGCCTGCCCCATATACCGAGGGTGGCAAGTTCGAACCCGTCCCTGGCCAAACTGCAACAAAAAAATAGCCTGGCATTGTGGCAGGCACCTGTAGTCCCAGCTACTCTGGAGGCTGAGGCAAGAGAATTGCTTAAGCCCGAGAGTTGGAGGTTGCTGTGAGCTGTGACGCCACAGGACTGTACCGAGGGGGACAAAAAAAAAAGGCATTTTAAGTGGGGCAGAGTTTCATCATACATGATCATTCCAGGTATTGTGAACGCCTCACCACCTTCTCACTGAATGACAGTAGTGTCTGCACAATTATTGTCATAATGAAAAATGTCTCATATTTTTCCAAAATTCTGTTATGGGAGCAGAACCACCCATGATTAAGAGCAACTGATCTATTCCCAAAGCTCCACCTTTGCAGATAAGGAAGACAAAGCCCAGAGAGGGGGAGTGATGTGCTTGTGGTCACACGGCCACCTGGTGGCAGGTACAATCCAAGTGCTTTACTCCAAGTTCATGGCTTGTTTCTATCATGTGGCTGTATTGGTTTAGAATGTTTTTAACTGGGAGTAGTAGAAACTGCAATTCAGTCTCACGTAAATAACAGGGAAATTGATTTATTCACCTCGCTGGAAGTCTTGAAAAAGAATATGCTTCAGAATCATGGACTCCAGGGGACATGTCTCTACACACTGTCCTTTGAATGGCTTTGCCCTCCTGTGTCAGCTTTAACTTCAAGCTGATAGACTAATGACCTTGGATGTGAATAGCAGCAGCCAGGTGAAGTAAAAAAAAGGGTGTCTCTCAGAACTTTCCAGGGGAAACAAGAAAAACTCCCAGATGCTTCAGAAAGCTACTTCTTGAGTCTCAGTGGCCAACCTGGGGTTAGATAGCCATTCCTGAACCAAATCCTGCCCAGAAATTTGAGATAACACTTAGATCAGCGTTTTTCAATCTTTTTTTTTTTAATCTCATACCACACTTGAACATATACTTAAACTTCTGTGGCACACTTAAATTCTATTGATCAAAAAAAATAATAATAATAAGTAAAAAAGTGGGCGGCACCTGTGGCTCAAAGGAGTGGGGTGCTGGCCCCATACGCTGGAGGTGGAGGGTTCAAACCCAGCCCTGGCCAAAAACTGCAAAAAAAAGCAAATAATAAAAAATAAAAAGAAAAGAAAAAAGAAAACAAAAGACTATATTTACTGTGCTTTGAAATTCTTTCAAAAATAATTTAACTAACGATCTTTAAAAATTTTTGTGGCTCACCTAAGACCCTCTCCCAGCACAGCAGTGACTTCCCAAGAGCTGGATGGAGACAGCTTCCCGAGCGCCATGTTAGACAGGGGTAGGTGGATGTCTGAACAATATTAAATTCCTATTAGAGAACGGACTCTCCTGCTAGTTAGACCACCATATTGACCTTGCCTCCTTTGCAGCTCGTGCTCTTAAACTGTTGTCCAATTATTCAGTCTGCAGCTATGACACCACATTCTTCAGGGTTCCTAAGGACTAAAGAATTTAAATAAAAAACAAAAAAAATTTTAAAGTGTGACTTTTTGGTTTGGGATATCAAGCAACATGTGGCTGCATGCCTGGTAGATATATGGTGTAGAGGTTGGTTTAGCTAGATGTGACAAAAAGATTCCTGAAACTGTGGCTTAAAGGACAGAAATGTACTTTTCTTACCCATGTGAGAGGCATAGGAAAGCAGTCTAGGCTGACAGGGTGGCTCCATAGTCACTAAGGACTCAGACACGATCTATTTTGTTTATCCACCATCCTCAAAATGAGGCTCCTTACTCTGTGGTCCAAAGTTGGTCATTTGGTTCCAACCATTGCATCTACATCTCAACCAACGGAAAGATGGAAAGACCTAAAGAAGCGGGTATATTCCTTTTAAAGACGTTCCCTAGAAGGACAACATACAGTTTTCTCTTACATCCCTTTGCCAAAACTTAGTGTCATGGCTCAACTGTCAGGGGAACTGGGAAATGTGGGCCCTATTTTGGGCCATCTAGGAGTTCTCTCAGCAACGAAAAGTGGAGGAAAGGATATTGCGGGTAGTTAGGAATCAGTGCCACATATACATAAATATAGCAGTAAAACATAGGTTCTGAAAATCCCCATGACTGATAAAATCTGTTTCAAAATTTACTCAACAATCCTCAATGATAGTATCAAGAATTCTTGAGCCTCTCAAAAATTCCAGCATAGGTTAGAGATGAAAAGTGACAGCCAACTGAGAAACCAGACTGCACTCGGCTCCTTCAAGGGGTTTCCTGCCCCCCAAAAACACACTGGACAGTTGCCCGTGTGAGAAGGAGAATAAATTCAACTATTTATTGAATTAGACAGATAATAGATAATAAAGGAGGTGGTTATCCAAGGGTAACCTAGATATACCTGGGGCAAGCACATTAAAAAGAGAGAAACTGGAGAAACCAGGTCATTGAAAAGTAGTTCTAGTCATTAATTATATTCTGGAAGAAAATAAAAGCATCCATTTATACCCCCAAGCAATGCTTCCCTGCCATCTCAGGGCTCCTCCTGCTCACACTTGGTGCCACTTTAGAACCCAGATGTTTCCATTCTGAACCCTTCTACTCCTTTCTCTCTTCGGAGCCTTATTCTCTTTCTCTTTCCTTCCTTCTATCCTAACCTAGTTCAGACCCATTCTCTCCATTTTGAATCCCAAAGGCCCAGAAATCAGCAAGTCACGCTAGGATTTGTCGTGGGGGAAGCAAAGGCCGGGCAGGCAATGAGGCGAGGGAGAGGGAGGGTCTCGTCACTTTGTTCTGTTCTCTCTGTGGTCCTCCATCTTCAGTCATGTGACCATCAGGGGTATTTGTCCACTCAGAAACCATCCTCCCAAGGAGCTCCCTGGTGGCCTCTCCAAGCTGATGGGGACCCTGAACAGAGGTCTCCCCAAGGACTTGAGCACTTTCTCCAGTCTGAGATGAGCACCTCTGTGGGACAGCTGGAGGGGGCGAAGACAGAGCTAACCAGCATGAACAGCTACTGCTCCTCAAGACTAAGCCAGGAATAAATCTTTATAACAATTAATTGCAGAAAATGAGAGCAAAGGTAAGAACTTGGTGTATTAGCAACACACACACACGAATGGGTCTAGTCAAGATGACAGATGGAAAAGGACAGACTCCTGATCCTACTTAAATAGAAGGCCAGGTGTGGTGGTGCACGCCTGTCATCCTAGCACTCTGGGAGGACAAAGGGGGTGGAATGCTTAAGCAAAGGAGTTTGAGACCAGCTTAAGCAAGAGAGAGACCCTGTCTCTAATAAAAATAGAAAAATTAGCCAGGAGTTGTGATGAGTGCCTGGGGTCCCACCTACTCAGGAGGCTGAGGCAGGAGGATGCCTTGAGCCCAGGAGTTTAAGGTCACGATGAGCTACAATGATGCCACAGCCCTCTACCCGGGTGACAGACTGAGACTGTGTCTCAAAAAAAAAGTTAAAACAAATAAAAATGATGGACAAAATGTGTTCCAATGAAAATGTAAAACTAAGACCCATACTTAAAGTTAGGAAAAGAATTATCTTCAAGAACAAAGATCTTTGGTAATTCATAGCCAGAGTTAGGGAGGAATTAAATCTATGTGGCCTGCAGGTAGAGACTAGTATCTTAGAGGCTGAGTTTTTAATGCCCCTGAAGGGCTGAGCATCAAAGCAGTGGACCCTATAAAGGACAGAGAACCGGAATTGGGCTCCCTGCCTGACTCTAGGAGGTAGAAATCTGTGAAGCCGTTCGGCCACCAACAGATACCAGGAAAGGTCTGGGAGGTATTATGGGGTTACAGCAAGAAGTGAGGTGTCCACCCCAGGCGAAGAAGTTTGCAAAATAGAAGACAAACAGTAGAAATGATCAACAAAACCCAAACCCTGTTCTTGAAAAGACCAATTTAAAAAAAATAAGCCTCTGGCAGCACAGATTTTTTTTAAAGCATAAATAAGCATTAAATCAGGAAAGAAATACAAACAAACAAAAAAATTTATGTTCCTTTCAATTTTTCCTTTCATCTCTCATTTATGTCTCCTCTTAATGCATGGTTTATGTTCCATAGCTAATAATTCCAATAGCTCTGGCTCGGCACCTATAGCTCAAGCGGCTAAGACGCCAGCCACATACACCAGAGTTGGCGGGTTCGAATCCAGCCCCGGCCTGCCAAACGACAATGACAACTACAACCAAAAAATAGCCAGCTGTTGTGGCAGGTGCCTCTAGTCCCAGCTACTTGGAAGGCTGAGGCAAGAGATTCACTTAAGCCCAGGAGTTGGAGGTTGCTGTGAGCTGTGATGCCACAGCACTCTATCCAGGGTAACAGCTTGAGGCTCTGTCTCAAAAAAAAAAAAAAATTCCAATAGCTAAAATTCTTGGGAATGCAATCATTCCTTAGCATTTTTACTGGCATTCATTCATAATGAGTCTGTTTGTGTGCCTGCCAATGATTGTTTCTCTGTGGGCCGCTACTTGATCACACTTGATCTTCAGAAACTCTAAGTGACCTGAGTTCAGGACACTTCTATCTACAATGGCTTTGCAATTGTCTTGAGCACACACCAAGAAGTATTTGCAAACTTTGACTATTTAATATAAATTCAGAGCTTTAGGGCTTTTCCTTACTATGCTGGTAATACAAATTTACCTCCTGAAGTCATACATTGGGGTGTTGTAAATTTTCAGGTGAAGTCTCTATTTTTATCTTTTTCTACTCAGGAATAGTGGCCATAACAAATTATTTTCCTTGTAGCCTCAAATACCATATTTAGGAGAGAGAGAATTTAGACAGAAAACTTAGCCATCAAAAAAAAAAAAAGAATAAAAACACATAATAAAGGAAATTTTATCATGTTAAATTTCTTGACTCAGCAAGTATCATATAATTATATTAATCACATTATAATTAGGCATGTAATTGGGTATATAAGTTGGGGAATTACAATAAAATAAATGCCAAATATGCATTTAAACAGAAATTGTGACAGAACCCTATTGGGAGAGGAAGCAAGAGCATGGAGATAGAAAAGATATTTGAGCTGGGTGCAGGGGCACACAACTGTAGTCCAGCTACTTGGGATACTGAGGTAGAGGATCACTTGGTCCCAGGAGTTCCAGGCCAGCCTGGACAACATAGCAAGACCCCATCTCTAAAAACAATGAAAAGAAAAAAAAATAAGAGGTATTTGATGATATTCTATCACCTACCACCAGAATCAATAGTTAAGGCCTAAAATTTGTGCACCAAGAAATAGTACTATACACATACTACTCAAAGATATGGATGTAAACACCAGAAAGGCAGCTAAAAAAAAAATGTTTGAGGAGAGGCTTGGGAATGGGCAGTGGTGTGTGAGAGGTAACCTTTCCAGTCCAGGAAAGCCAGTTAGGCACGTTCCTTCCCGACTTCCTGTTCAGTGACATCACACTGGTAGCTTGAAATCGGCCATGTGGAAACAGTATTTTACCATGGAAACAGAAAATACTATATAAAGCTGGGCTTTTGTTCTCGGAAAGTCAGTTGTCTTCCTAGGGAAAAATTGGAGATTTAGGCACAATTTTCAGATTGAACATAATATTTTAGTAGTAATTTCAATAGCAAAAAATAAGGGAGAAAAGAATTTTATAGATCCATAGAATAGAACATCAAGCAACCACTAAGAATCACATTTTTATCATATTTTTAAAGATTTTTAACAGCATAAGAAACTATTCATGACATAATATTTAATGAGTGATAAAGCAAAACAGAAAATACTTATTGCATGTTAGACACCCACATAAGCACAGTTAGAAGACTTTCAGGACGGAGCTTGGTGGCTCACTCCCCTAATCTTAGCACTTTGGGAGACCTATCGGGGAGGACTGCTTGAGGCCGGGAGTCTGAGGTTGTAATGAGCTGTGATGATGGATGCACTCTATCCTGGGCCAAAGAGCAAGGCCCTGCCTCCAAAAAAAAAAAAAAAGGAAGTTAACCAAAATGTTAATGGCAATTAGTTCTAGGAAATAGATTAATGGTGATTATTGTTTTCTTTATTTTTTTTTTCACATTTTCTAGACTCTACCTATATCTGGGAAGGAATATTCTTTCTCTAGCCTGATGTGAAGGCAATCTGATGGACAAATCAGTCAAGCCAGTGACCCATAAACTATAAACTCTATGAGGACAGGGGTCTGCTTAACGGCCCATCCCCACTGCTTAGCCTATTAGCTGGTGTGTGGATAGATGGATGGGTTTGGCTGTCCTGGTAGTCCAGGGAGCGATTTCTCTCCGTCACTAACCCCCATTCTTTTCTCTTGAGAAGAGAGAGTCCTATTGTAGCACAATAGGACTTTCTCACAGATTGGAGGAGCACTCTATCTACTGATTAAAGTGTAAGTACTGATTTTACCTCCTTCCATATACAGACGGTGCCACACAAAGGTATACACATTTTAAGAAAGAAAAACAACTGTATTTAATTTGCAATACTGAAGTCGCATTTGACTTCCGCAATTACCTGAGGTGCTCAACGTGACATTTTTTGTTATTGGTGTTTACTGAGAATTACAATTTTAATACAGTTTTTTTCCGTTCTGGAAGTGTGTGTACATACCATGTATATGCAGTTATAATTTAAGGAGAGAATAGGATTTGTAAGAAAGAGCCAGAAAGAACCAGAAGTCACCCATGCATTGGTTGCTACAGAGTACGGAATAATTGTAGGTGTGTGTGCAAATATCTGGAATTGGTCCTCAGGGCCTCTGCCAGGTCCCATCCACATCCTTTGATGAGTCATTTCTAGAAGCTTCTGTGTCCGGCAGGAAAGACAGACGCCAGTATCATGCCAGGAAGAGGTAGGCGATGCAAGCCATTTGGGGCATTTAAGTACATTTAAAACTCCTGCTGTATCATTTGAGAGTTTGGAGTCAAAATTTTGTGAAATGACTGTTTTGCTCAAGATCAACATATCCAGCACTTTGAGCGTGTACTTATATATTAGGCACCTTAAATATGTCATTGCATTTAATCCTAACAACAGTATTATTATCTTCATTTTCTTTATGAAGAAACTGGGAGAATGTCACTTGCTTATGGGCACCCAACTAATACAGGGAGACAAGTTCCACAGAGGACTGTCTCACTCCAAAACCTGAGGCTCAGCCCAGTAGGCCTGGTTGTCAGACTCACCTATGACTCCCTCCCACCCCCGCTATCCTAAAGCGAGTTCTTTCTGGGCCGCTTTGATGCAATCATTTGCAGCCAGTTAAACCGGTATTTAAATAGACTTTGCTAATGAGTGTTAATACTTCTGTTCTAGAACTGTCTTTCCCTCCAGGGTGCCCAGGAACATTTCAAAGTCACAGCTGAGCAGGAACAAATTATATTTTCCTGAACAAATTTCTCACCTGATCATAAAGTTGATTTTGGATGCTGTGAGTGCACACTGCTGTCTCCATCCTGGCTGTGAGCAGTAGTGCAGGAAAACATCAAAGATTTGTGGGTGACAAAGAATCACCTCTGATCTTCACTTCAAAGACAACCCAAAAAGAAAAAAAAATACCTTCCCAGCAACACATTGGAGATTAGCGTCAATCAGGCTTTTCCCTCAACTTGTCTATACAAGTATGTGCTTTATAATGATGGAAGCGTTGGGAAACCATAAACCTCCAAAAAGGCAATAAAATTACCTACAGCACAGATCATTTTGTCCTGATGTGATATCAGAGAATTTTAGTAAATGGATTCCCCCCACACCTTAACCCTGATTGCCTAAGAGTAATTTTAAAGGGGTGCCAACTAAATTGTATCTTAAAGACGGATGAATGCTAATTCTAAGCCCAGTAATGTAAACACTTGAAACTTTCTATGTCTGCAGAACTTTCTTTTCTCTTAAGAGCCCATATCTAATTATTCTTCTCCAGGGACCGCACTCAATTTCACAAAGTCTCTTGGGCTAGATCTGGGACTTGTTCAAAAGTCTCAATGCCACCTTCATACATAGTTACTCTCCCGGGACATGGCAACCTCAGGGTGGCAGCCTTGCTTCTGGAACCCTTCGCAGCCTGGCCTGATGCCTCATTTCTGTTTCCCACAGTGCCTGGTGCTACCTCAACCTCAATCACTTACTCTGTAACTGTCATCTGTGAGCCCTGTGGGAGTTAGACCACGTTCTGACCATCTTGGTATCACGGGCAAATAGCCCAGGGGTCACCGTGCACCTGCTGTCCCATTAACTGTATGGACAAACCTGCAGACCACACTTCTTCACCCATGTGGCCGAAGGTGAGAGACCCAGAAAGGAGAGGGAGAACCGCTGGGTGAACTGGAGCAAGGATGGGCAGTCGGAATATAAGATGTGAAAAGGCCCAAGAAGTTCAAGGCCTGATAATTAAGTTCACGAACACATCCTAGAGAAAGGGCCATGTGCTTCACGGATGAACATCACTGGGGTCACCTTTGACATATTCCCCTTGGGAAAACATGCCCCAATGCCAGCACCTCGTCCCCCCTTCGATGTCTTTTGGAACTCTTTTTCTGGAAGGGCCGTCAGAGCTGTCATTGTGTCATGCTCCATGTCCTGAATGTCATCAAAAAGCTTTCTTTTCAATATTTCCTTTTTCTTCAGGTAAATAAATAAGTCATTGGCGGCCCTACCCAGTGAGTCGAGAGGTCGCTCTGATACAGTTCTTTGTTCCCCGGCTAAATGTCCCCTCACAGACAGTGCTGCGTGAGCCCCTGTGGGACCACTTTTGCACACACCCTTCATGGCAAGATTTTCAGTTACAACTTTCCCAACTGTTTCCCTATCAATGTTCACTCGGTCTGCTGTGCTTCTCACCGTCAGCTGGCAAGTTTGACATACAGTTCAACAATTTTTTGCAATGTTTCCATCAGTTCTGCTCGTTACTGGCTGACCTGACCTCCCTTCATCAGTGACCCTTTCTCTCCCCTCAGAAAAATGTTTAATCCATTTGTATCACTGCCGTTTTCTTCATGGCACTACCCCATAAACTTGGACTAGCATGTCCCTGGTTTCACTTCCACGTTTGCCGAGTTTAATGAGAAATTTATGAATGTTTGTTCATTGCTCTAATTCAAGCTCCAACAGCATTGACATTCTCACAACTGCATGCAGGGGGAAACACTCAACAACAATAATGAGCACCACACGTCAGCACAAACACCACTCACTGACATACCAAGGTTATGAAAACTTCCTGAGCTGTTTGCATAGCGCTGCCAGTGTAAGTGTAGGGTGGCAAGTTTGTGAACTTGATTGCATTGTATATTTAGTAGAAAGGGGCTCCTTCAGCATGGGCTAACAGTGAAGTGCATGACAGCGTGACTGCCATTATGGGACACAGGCTAGAGCTTCGGCCCCGAGAGCTGGTATCATTTTCTTTGTAAATAATGTCCAGAATGGACTCTAACTTCCTAAACTATTGCCGTCGGGAAGTGTTGGCTGGGAGTGCGTACTCACATATTATGTGAGCATGTGAGGGACGGGCAAGTGTCGTAGCGCCTCTTTTGTGTGATATATGCTTAAAACTTTCCTCAGATCAGCCTATCCATGACTTTCATGATGGGTCTATCCCAAAATGAGCTTGGTAAGACCCCAGGCAGGATCAGATCACCCAGAAGTAATCTACTATACTACTGGAATCTGATTGAAGGCATTATAGCATACCTTAACATGGCTTTTAAACATTTTCAATTCAACCCTGAATTTAATAATTCATTTAGTTAACAAGTATTTGTTGAGTTTAAAACATGCTTTAGCTACTCTAGTAGATCCAAGGACACGCCCTCATACGGTGAACAGTCCTAATAAAATAACAGCAGGAAAGGTGGAATGGGAAAACATGACACTTTCCCATTCACTCTGCACACCCACACCTACTGCTATTAAGTGTATAGAAGGACAAGAAAAAAATACAGGGTATTCATTATGACCAGATTCATCTCAAGCCAGCACATAGGAAGAGGGTGATTTCTCCTTTGAGTTACTAAAAGAAGAGGTATAGTTGATTGGGGTGAATTTTACGAATAGAAAGTGTCTTCATTCTTTACGTCAAATTCATCCCAGGGTCCAAAACACGAATATTATAACAGCATGCTCATGCCTATCATCTCAGCATTTTGAGAGACTGACGCTGGAGGATCATTTAAGACCAGGAGTTTGAGACCAGTCTGGGCAACATAGTGAGACCCCATCTCTGAAAGAAAAAAAGAATGTTCAGGAGGATCACTTAAGCTCAAGACTTTGAGGTTGCTATGAGCTAGACTAACACCCCAGCACTCTAGCCTGGGCAACAGAGTGATACTCTATCTCAAAAAAAAAAAAAAAGAAAAAGAAAATCACAATGTATATCTCACCTAATTGCTGAAATAAGGACTGAGCTCTCCCTAGTGACATAGACCAGTAACAGTTACCTAGAGTATCTTCTGACTAGCTGGAGCCCTGTGTAATCAGAGTTTCAGAGTAATTCTTACTTCACGTGCCACCAATCCCAGGCCCTCAGCATAAGTACTGGAATTGCCAGACAGATCTCAGAGTGATCAAGAGTCATTCTAAAGTGCATCGCCCTGCCTGGTAGTTTCCACCTATAGTCCCAGCTGCTCAGGAGGCTGAGGCAGGAGGCTCATTTGAGCCCAGGAGTTCGAGGTTGTAGGGCACTGTGCATGGTCACTACACTCCAGCCTCACAACAGTACCCTGTCATTAAATGAAATTAAATAGAAAGTAAAGTGCCTCACTACAAACTGGCTTGCCATGTTAAGTTTCATGAATACACAAATTTGCTTTGGACATTATTTTTCTAGCAAGCCAGCCTCACTCAATGTAAGCTTTTAAAATGTATTTCAGATACTTTTACTAATATTACCGAAATAAAGAGTGCATTTTTAAAAAAGACTGTAAAAACCCAAACAGACTTTAATTTATAGGGCAATCTTTTCACTTCCTTCTTACTGTTTTGATTAGTACTTGAAAGATTTATCTTATTCTCCTTTTGTTTAACTTTGGAAACTGGAATTTTAAAGAGGAGCTGATAAACTACATATTCCAGATTTTAAAGTTTTAGCCTTACATTAACTCATAGAAAAAGAAAAACATAGTCTTTCATGAAAATATGGCTGTGAAATGCATTTGCAGTTACAAAATAGGTCAAAGTCATTTGTGGTATTCATTAATCCTGCTACCTCTGTGAAAAAAGGCTAAAAGCATTGCCTACATTGTACAGGTGGAAAAAAAGTAACAGGTTCCATCTTGCTGTGGGTATAATAGCAAAGCCTGTGGTAGAGCCAGAAATAGAATCTTAAGGGATTTGTGTTCCTCTTTTGATGTAGAACAGAATTCAACTCAAGCAGTCTCAATGAACTTGTGCTACAGAAGCAGCAGGTCTATCACTTCACTCAATTTTCTTTAATAGAATTAAATAGTTCATGTCAGCTCTACTTTCAATCAGAAGCCCTACGCTAATTTGTCCCTCTGACTGACCAAATATAATATATACACTAATCTCATAAAATACGTTGTATGCTAAGCATAATGGATAATGTGCAGCCATTTTAAGGAAATTTCTTAAAAGAAAAAGAAATATTTAGAATCCAGTATGATCAAAAGCTATAGAAGAGGGATCTCTGTTAGTTGAATTCAGCAGATCAACATGCAACTTCTAAGATGACTGCCTTAATATAATGTTGGGTTTCACAGCATCCTATTTCATTTCATTTTCTTTTTAACCATTAATCAGTGTGGATTTACAGCATTCTAAATCGAGTCCCACAAACACCTTTAAGAAAAAACACCTTCATCATTACAGAAATTGAGAATTCCATGCTGCCATCCTGTGTCCACCATCTTGCCATTGCAGCTATAATTTCAATTTTCTGATTTGTGCATTTGAGCACATAAGGGTGAGAGTGTTAGGGTGGAACTTGAGTCACTAGCTGCTATACTTCTTAGATGTGCTTAGGATTTCTGACATTTTCACCAGACTTTCACAAAACAGTAGCAATATGTGGATCCTCTGGTGGGAAATAAAGAACTTAATCATTGTAGTTGGAAGGATTAAATGAGATCGTTCTACTTATATATGGTGCAGTTAAAGGAGTGCAGAGCATATGATAATGTGCAGTAACAGTTAGCATATTATCTGTTAACTGGCTAGTCTGAACACATGTTGGTCTTGTAAACATCAACTTTTAGTTGACATGCATTTATATAACACATTATTAATGAGAATTATTTGTGGGCATTTTTAACATGGTCTACAAGGTCCAGCATGGTCTGGAAGCCATCAGTATCTCCAGCTACATGCCCTCCTCCAACCCAGATGACATTATGTCTACCCTACCTCTCCCTCCATCCCACCCATTAGCTTTTGTGCAGAAGTCAGAGCAGCCTTCCTACATTTCTGTGGATGCTCTAAGCCCTTTCCTGGAATACATGCTCTGCTTCCTCTATCTGGAACTATACCCCAAGCTCCACTCCTTGGCTTTCTAAACTCATCTTCAATTATCTGCGTCATCATTTTCCTTAGCCTCACAGTTGGGTTCTTGACACCTCCATTTTAGCCCCTGTTAAGTGGTAATTTTACATTTTTAAATGATTCTTGTATCAATGTCTGTTTTATCCTCACGAAAACTCCATGTTTGGAGATTTTTTCTCACTATACACCTCAGGTCTACCATAGTGCTTGACATATGGTAGGTTCTCAACATATATTGATTCTATAAATGAATAAACACATCCCAACATGAGGCTATTGCTCCCCCCAATTAAGCATTTCTCCCTTTCACTTTATTTTACAATCATTATTCCCCTCATCCCTGGCTTTATTCAACTATACAGTGAAAGGCGCATATATGTTACTAGACAAAAATAGCGAATGCATTTAATTGGCAGGGAAAAGGAAAGTTGATGAAGTAGGCACCACTGGAGTGGTGACCGCGGTGTTATGAATGTCAAACAGCGTCCAAAGACACGGGTATAAAGGATTTTTCTGAGAATATTGTTTATGTGTTGAGAAAGGTGTTATTTCAGTGGGTGGATGTGTTCATCACCCTGTAATTAATGTACATAAAACAGCGTGTAAAGAACGTTAATAAAAGATGTTCCCAGCTGGCCATGGTCGCCCACACCTGTAGTCCTAGCCACTCAGGAGGCCTAAGAGAGCCAGATTCGTGAGGGCCACAGTCTGGAGTGTTACCAAAGACTCTGCGTCCAGTCTGCTGGTCCAGCCCCAGCAAAAGCCGAAGGATCCGACGGGCGGAAGACTTCAGACAACCAGTGGCCGGGCCGGTCCCGCCCCGACTCGAGATTTCTCGGGGATTGGCTGCGCGCCCCGCGGCCCCTCCTCTCTGCCCCGCCCCCACCCAGAACCTTCACAGTGATTGGCTGTCCTCCCATGGTCTCCGCCCTCAGTCAACTTCCCTCAAGGTCTTCGCAGTGATTGGCTATCTGTTCCGCGGCCTTCCTCTGCGCCCCGCCCCCATACAGACTCTCCTCAGTGATTGGTTGACCGTCCTGCGGCTCCGCCCGCCCCGCCCTGGTACTTCTCCGCCCCTGGTGGCTGCTCCTAGCTTAGATAGCAGGGCTCTTCGTCCGGTGTAGTTGGACGGTGAGTGTATCTTTAGCTTTGGTCTCCGGCGAAGCGGGCTTCTGGGCGGCCCGCGTGCCCCTGGTCTTGATTCATTCAGAGCTCCGCTGCTCCTGTCTCCCAGGGCGCAGGGTACAGCAGCCCTCGGCGGCCCGGGAGGCGGGCGGCGGTGCAGGTCCCGCGCCCGCGCGCAGCCGCCCGCAGGTTCCGCAGGGCGGATCCGCCGCCACTTCGTAGCAGGTTTCGGACCCGATCCCGCCTGGGGCGGCTGCAAAAGCTAACGCAGGCTCAACTTTGGGTTTCGGGAGTTCATCTCCAGCGTCTGAGTGGGTGCAGCGGCCTCAGTTCAGTTGTGTCCCTGACCGTGAGTGAAATGAAATGACCCAGGGCCGGAGCACGTGACTAGAGGTGACGGGAGAGCTCCGGCAACAGAAGGGAAATGTACTTTCAGGGGCTCACCCAAAAGAGCTGCTTCTAATGGATATCCGGACTTGTTAAGCTGCTGAAATGCATAAGACGTTAACAAGAGAACACGTTTTTAAAAAAATAAAAGCAAAAACACCTCCAAGATTACCCTTTCTAATGCCCTTTTAAACTTGACACAGTGCTTTAAAAGGTTAATGCAGAGGGGTAAAGTAGTAATTCAGAAGAGATTTTAAAACTCTCTGCATCCTAAGTCACAGCTGAACCAGAAGAAATTTCTTTACGATTTAAGCACCTTTTTTGATGAATTGAAACTTAATCTTAGCTTTGAAGGTACGTTCAGGTCCAGTGTTGGTATTTGACGTTGAAGGCAGTTGCAATCCAGCAGAACAGCGTAAAGATTACTTTGAGAATGGCTCAAAGAAGAAGTGGCTTAATGGCAGGTCATAAGCCTCCTAGAGCTAAATTTCGTGGGGTGCAAGCAACTGTCACCAATGTAGGCCTTGAAATATCTGAGGGTACTCAAACCCAGAATGCCTGGAATCAATTTTGTCCATCCTTTTCCGAAAGATGGTTATGCAAATTTGTAGGAACAGCTGCCTCTTCCCGCTAAGGGATTCCCAATATTTTTGACCCTGTCTAACCTTTATATGCCCTCCCAGATAAAACCACAGAAGCCTTTACCGAAGTATCAACTTCAAAGAAGCTACCTTTGAAGTATCAAGATTATCATTGTCCACCCCACCTCCACAAAAACCTACCCTCAATGTACCCATTTTGACAGCCCTTTCCACCTATCTTGTGAAAACAATGGAATGGCTGTGGCCACTCTAAAACCATCTTTAAGTCCCCTGGCATATTTTTCCTGTCCATTGGACTCAGTGGCTTCCAGCATGGCCCCCCCCTAATTGACAGAACTCTCACCCTTATGCCGAGTCCCCCTATTCACCTGGGTTTCCAATTCAGTGTCAGCCCTCCTACCACTCCATAAAAGACAGTATCCGTCAACTTGACAGACCAACCAGCACTAGGTCATCTTGTACCTCTGCGTTACTATAATCCTGGATGCATTATTACCCTACCCGGTGCTGGAGAAACCTGCTCCACTCCACATGATTGCATTGAGTCTGGGGCCTAACCTTCCGTCACTCTGGTCTTCTGACCTCTGACCTTCCTACCGTCTTCGCCATGTGGCCCCATGTGGTGTGACACAGCTCTTGTGTGTCTCTAGGACCTGTGAGTATATTAAACTTTCTTTGTCCTGAGCTTCCCCTGTGTCTTCTCTTTTTGACCTTGACTGAGGTTTAGGCCACAGCCTTTATTTGGGGTTTCCACTGGAAAGGAAAGGCAGGGTGGCTGGACACGGTGGCTCACGCCTTTAATCCCAGCACTTGGGAGGCCGAGGCGGGTGGATGGCCTGAGCTTGTCACAGGTTCGAGACAAGCCTGAGCCAGAGCAAGACCTCATCTCTAAAAAATAGCCAGGCATAGAGGTGGGCACCTGTAGTCCCAGCTACTTGGAAGGCTGAGGCAAGAGGATCTCTTGAGCCCAAGAGTTTGAGGTTGCTGTGAACTATGACACGATGGCACTCCACCAAGGGCAACAAAATGAGACTCTGTCTCAAAAAGAAAAAAAAAAGGCAGGGCAAGGTAAATAGTTTAGGATGAACTAGTTTGAATAATTTTTGTGAGTTTCTGGTTATTGCAATAATAGGAATATTACCCTCTTGGGTGTGAGGGCCAGCTGGAAGAGGTGTGGCTCTGGATTGGTTGGTTTGTATACCAAGGACATATTCTTGGCTGGGCACTTTTTCTTTAAGGACTGCCCCCAAGAAAGGCAGTCTCTCCCCAACTAGAAAGGTTTTTTTACTTCTTATTTTTCTTTTGGGGGGAGGGTGAGGGAGTAAATTTTTTATAATTTCAGAACATCATAACTCATATACAGAAAATGTAAAAATATTTTCATGTGTGAATGGGATGATCAAGCAGCAAGAAGCCACACAGTTCTGCCCTGGCATTCACAGCATTTCAGACCAAATCATTTCCCAACATACTGCTTGTAAATCTTACCAGGATTCTGGAGGTAAGCAGTGCGCTGCAGGGAGTGGCCCATGCTGCCCTTTGTGGCACTCCAAATGGACTTTATAGATTTATGCCCAGTCTCACACTATTCTCACTGTGTGTCTAATGGATGAGCTATGCTAATGGCCCAACAGTGGTAAAGAAACTAACAGCTGAGGTTGTTCCTTGTTTCGTTTGGCTTTTTATGAATTGCATTAGAACGAGGAACTCACTTTACAGCAGAAATAAATCACTTGCTTGCAAAACTCTTGAGATATTAATTATTAAAATTTTATACTCACTACTATCCTAAATCCTCAGAACAAGTAAAACATAAAAATATAAACATAAAATGAACTCTAGAGACAATCTGGCAGTACTTTTTTTTTTGATAATTCCACCAGGTATTTTTCAAGCTGGTTTGCTCTTACAGCCTGACAGAGGCACGTGGGAAATGGAAATGTGCAGCTGCCAACATAACCGATGAAGGTCACAATGGACCCTGGACTCCAACCCAGTGGGTTTCAAGTTCCAATATGACCTTGTCCATGAACAATCCTTTATGATATGTGGCAATGTACAGTATATAAAGGGTTCCCACCTAAAGGGTCAGGGCGGGATGAATTTGGATATCTGGAACCTCCCTTCACCAGATAACCACCTTAAAAGCTCTGCAAATTAAAAACCCAGGATCCTTTATATATAAAGTAATACTATATGTATGGGCCCAATGAGACATCATGGAAATCTACTCATATATCACAGGGAGGCAAAGACAAGAGGATCGCTTGAGCCCAGGAGTTTGAAGTTGCTGTCAGCTATGACGCCAAGGCACTCTACCAAAGGAGACAAAGTGAGACTCTGTTGCCAAAAAACAAAAACACCAAACTTAGCAATTTAGCCTCTGTACCCTAAAATCATCATGTCCTGGATATCTGGAGGACCTAACAAGGAAAAGCCTGTGCAATTGTTGGCAAATGATGCCTCTTGTACACATATAAGACAGGCAAAGTAATGCTGAGTCTGCATAAAAGAACAAACAGTCATTCCACATCAAATAAATGGGGCACAATTGTTTAACTGACCTATTTCCAGGCGTGGGAGAGTGAAGGTGGGAGGTTCCTCAGAACATAGGGCCATGAGTTCATATTTGTTCCTTTTTGCTTGTTCACCCTTGTTCTGATTTGTTTCTTTCCTCTCACAAATCTCTGAACTCCTAATTTCTTTTTCTTTCTTTTTTTTTGTAGAGACAGAGTCTCACTTTGTCACCCTTGGTAGAGTGCGTCACACAGCTCACAGCAACCTCCAACTCCTGGGCTTAGGCAATTCTCTTGCCTCAGCCTCCCGAGCAGCTGGGACTACAGGCGCCCGCCACAACGCCCGGGTATTTTTCTGTTTTGCAGTTCAGCCAAGCCTGGGTTTGAACCTGCCACCTTCGGTATATGGGGCCGGCACCCTACTCACTGAGCCACAGGTGCTGCCCTGAACTCCTAATTTCTAATCTTGAGTCTTCTTTCTATAGCATTTAGTGTAGCTCCTTGTGAATGAAACTTCCTTATGTTTCAAATGGGCCATCAGAATGGCACAAAGACTACTTTAATCTGCGATCATCTGAAAAAACAGCAGCTGCAGAAAAAAAGCCTCAGCTGAACTTGCCTTTGATGAGTAAAACAGGCCTTTCTGAGAATTCAGCTGCCGTAAACCCCTCTGTTGAGGAAGCCTCTTGTAAGGAAGAAGGCTAATTTAGCATTGAGACCTCCAAATGTATTGAATTGTATAAATAAGCCATATTGGAATATTTCATATTTTTTCTTAAGCCTTAAAACACACACACCCCAGGAAGCTGATATATCAACCCTTCCCCCTGACTCTTGCATATATGTATATAATGCTCTTGCATGTAGCTTGATAAACCTTTTTTCCCCTTATTAATCTGTCTGTTAATTTGCAGGCCCCAAGTGCTGAAATCTAAGCTGGGAGAGGAAAAAGTTTCCTCCCAACAACACTCCTAGAAGTTTCTGGATAGATCTGAGAGTGCATTCAATTAGGTTAGGGAACTTGGAAACCTTGATTTTGTTTGAAGGTAGAAGAACCCAGTGTAGGCATATATACAAGACTGCCTCTTTTTAAACTCATCTCAAGAGTAGACTTTGGATCGGCCTCTTGTGTATTTAAAACCTGACTGAAAGCTTATTTCCTTTAGGGTGAAAGCTACAAACTACTAACGGTGGGATGATCTGTGCTTTTCCGACTTATTGCCGGGAAATAAGTCAGAAATAATTAGTCTGAGGTCATGTTATTTTTATCTATGGGCATTTTTATCTATGGTCTGGAGGGAAAAGAGGTGTCTGTGGGCGGCAGAGGGAACTAAGCCTGCAGGGACACAGTTGAGGGAGCTTCTATTGGACTGAACACTTGACCCAGTCCTGTGGGGAGCCCCTTCCGCGTTTCTTTCTGGTTAACCCTCACACAGTGTTCTCCACATTTTACAGATGAATAAACTCACGGGGTAGAAAACTGGCTAAAGATGATACCATTTCTGAAAAAGAGCAAGATGCGGTACAGAGGATCTAGTATGTCACCTTTCCTAAAAGAAGGGGAAACATAACAGGGACCTTACCTAAGAAACACAAACTTCTTAACCTAATCGTTTGTACCCTCACATTAATCTAGAATTTAAAAAATAAAAAAAATTTAAAAGGAGGGGAAATGAAATACATATACATATGTGATTTGCAAAGTAAACTAGAAGCTAATGAAAGTGATTATATATAAAGGGAGTGGGTGGGAGATGCCTGCTCCCTTTTAAAAAGTTGCATATAAACAGACTTCTGAAAATTAAAGCAAATTGATAAATTATTAAAATAGAATAATTATTTCAAATTACATCAAAAAATAGTCTACTGAGTGTATCCTTAGAGATGGGTTTATTGTTCATAGTAATATTGATGTTGTCAAAAGAAGGTAAGAAACAAAAACTTTTGACAAATCAAACAAAAATACACAATGAGGGAAAGATCCCTATTCAATAAATGGTGGGAATATTGGATAGTCACCTGTAGAAGAATGAAACAGGATCTGTACTCTCACCACTAACAAAAATTAATTCATGATGCATAACAGACTTAAATCTAAGGCATGAAGCTATAAGAATTCTAGAAGAGGATGAGGTTGGAAAAACTCTTATAGATATCAGCCTAGGCAAAGAATTGACCAAAAAACTCCAAAGGCAATCATAGGAACAACAAATATAAATAATAGGGCCTGATTAAATTAAAAAGCTTCTGCATACCAAGAAAACAATCAGAGTGAATAGACAACCTACAGAATGGGAGAAAATATTTGCACGCTGTATACCTGATAAAGTGCTAATAGCCAGAATCTACAATGAACTCATACAAGTAAGTGAGAAGAATCAAATAACCCCATTAAAAAATTGTGCAAAAAACATGAACAGGAGGTTTTCCAAAGTGATAGACTAATGGTCAATAAACATATGAAAAAATGCTCAGAGTCTCCTATCAGGGAAACTCACATCAAAAGCACAATGAGATATCACAAAGGTCCAGTACAAGTGGCTTTTATCTGAAAGTTCCAAAACAACAAATGCTGGTGTGGATGTAGAGGAAAAGAAATACTGACACACTGTTGGCGGGGCTGCAAACTAGTACCACCTATCTGGAAAGCTGTATGGCGATACCTCTAAGAGCTAAAAGTAGATCTACCATTTGATCTAGCATCCAAAAAAACAAACAAAAAAAATCATTCTATTAAAAAAGGCACTTGCATTCGAATCTTTATAGCAATCACAATTCAACACAATTCAGTCACAAAGATGGGGAATGTTAGAAAATGTCTTCTTGGGAGGATAAAGTCTCATTAAAGCTGTGCAATATTGGGTTAAAAAATGTGAAGTCTAACTGCTTCCGTACGTAAAGTTCAAAGGGCATGAGAAGTCATAGAAAATGGTTTCAGTTACTAACGATGGGCACAAAGCTGCAATGAGCTGTGATTATTCCACTGTGCTAACTGCACAGTGAAGCTCTGTTTCTAAGAGAGAGAAGGAACTTTTGAATAAGAACAAAAGTGATCCTTTTGTAATTGTTATTTTTATCAAGTAAAATGATTTCTTAATTTTCGCTTTTCAACTATTCCACAGGCAGCTGAGTACTTTCTATGTGCTGGTCTGCGCTGGACATAGGGCAGTGAAGAAGACGGACATGAAGTCGGAGGTCAAGCAAGGGGAGACAGACAATTCACAAATAAATGAAAAGTCGTACGTTGACTAATGTAACAAAAATGAATGCAAGACTACCTCACAGGCAGCGGAGCAGAGCAATTAAATGAAGGCTCTGATGAGCTCCTTTCCTGCTAATATTGGGATTTTTGCCTACCTTTGCTGGGATTCAGTTTCCTTGCTATAAGAAGGGAATGATAATAACAGAATCTTATCTCATTGGGTTATTATGAGACCGAGTTTTGCATGTCAAGTGTTAGAAAGTGGCACGTAGAAAAACATTTAATAAATTCTAAGTTTTTAAAATTATTTTAAACTGGGGGCTTAGTTCCTGGAGAAATAACCATTTATACTGCGATGTAAAGGATTCTGCCTTGTGAATAAAGATGGCAGAGAAGAGTGGGGCGCAGGAAATGGCTGGTGTAAAGACTCAGGTGGAATTCAGCACAGGATGTTTCAGTGACAGAAGCGGGGTAGGGAGAGGAATAAGTCGTGAGTCAGCATTTGGATTTTATTTAATTACACTGGGGATGCAGTGTCGTGTTAAATGGGAAAGTTGCCCCATTCTTACTAAGGTCTTTTTTTTTTCTTTTTTTCAGACAGAGTTTCTCTCCATCACCTAGTTTCGAATGTCATGGCATTAGCCTAACTCACAGCAACCTTCAACTCCTGGGTTCAAGGGATCTTCCTGCCTCAGCCTCACGAGTAACTGGGAATACAGGCCCCCACCACAATGCCCAGCTGACTTTTCTATTTGTAGTAGACAAATTGACAGAACAAGAGGTAGGTCCACACATTTGATTTATTGCAACTGCAAGTGGCAAAAGTGATTGATTGGCTATCCACATAGAAAAAAAAGACATGTGGACCCACCTCTACTTCCCACCATTCACAATAATCAATTTCAAATGGATTGCAGATCTAAATTAGCAAAGTAAAACAGATAAAGCTTTAAGAGGAAAACATAAGAAGAATCTTCAAAATCTGGAGTTATCAGAGATTTCTTAAATAAAACAAGAAAACACTATCTAAAAATCAATACATTTGGGGCGGTGCCTGTGGCTCATCGAGTAGGGCGCCGGCCCCATATACCGAAGGTGGCGGGTTCAAGCCCCGCCTTGGCCGAACTGCAAAACAGAAAAATAGCCGGACGTTGTGGCGGGTGCCTGTAGTCCCAGCTACTCGGGAGGCTGAGGCAAGAGAATATCCCAAGCCCAGGATTTGGAGGTTGCTGTGAGCTGCGTGACGCCATGGAACTCTACTGAGGGTGATAAAGTGAGACTCTGTCTCTACAAAAATAAATAAATAAATAAATAAAAATAAAAATCAATACATTTGTTATTTTAAAACAAAAATTTTCCTTCAAAGATACTATTAAAAGAATAAATAGGAACTCAGAATGGGAGAAGATATTTGTTATATATATATGACAAAGAAAGAATATTCAGAATATTAAAAACAGAACTTTGCCAAGAGGATAGATCTTGTGTTCTTATCAATAATTATAATAATAGTAAAGAGGGCAGGAGGAATCTTCTGGAGGTGATGAATAGGTTGACACAGATTGTGCTGATGGTTTTAAGAGTATACACTCCCTTGTCAACCCAAACGCACCGAGCTGTGTACACTGAATCTGCATAGCTTGTAGCACCTCAATCTTACTTCAATAAACACCTGTGGTCTACTCATCCACTGTATTACTACTGAGAAGTAAAAAGGAATGAATTACGAACACATGCAACAATATGGACAAATCTCAAACAGTATGCTAAGTGAAAAAAACCTTGCAAAAAAGAACATACTGTATGACTCCAGTTACACAAAATTCTGAAATAGACAAACCTTTTCTACAGTGGAGGAAAAGCTGAAACACTGGTTGCCACTGGAAAAGTAGAAATGGGAGGGAGCATGAAGGGACTCTCCAGGGTGATAGTATGTTCTGTATGTGATAGAACTTTGGTTTACTCAGGGAATGCATTTGTCAAAACTTAGTAAATATACACTGAAGATGTGTGCATTTCATTACATGTAAATTTTACATCAAAGGAAACTTAAGTATTAAATTCCAGCTAATGATACACATGCTGAAATATTTAAAGGGCTAAATATGTATTGCTATCTGAAATTGACTTTGGAATACAATGACATTAAGATGTACAAAGAATGGGTCATGATGGGCAGCAAGATGGCGTCTGCAAGCAGGGTCGTCCAGGTAGTCAAGCCGCACACTCCATTAATATGATTTCCTGACAGAAGAGCCAATCCTAAACCCGATGTATCAGAAGCGTTGAGATCAGCAGGACTACCATCTCACTCTTCTGCAATTTCCCAGCATTCTAAGGGAAGTAAATCACCAGATTTGCTGATGTACCAGGGTCCACCAGACACTGCGGAAATAATAAAAACATTACCTCAGAAATACAGAAGGAAACATGTGTCTCAAGAAGAAATGGAATATCTCCAACATGGAGGTCCAGAGTAATCACTATGGCTGCTGTTTGTCATCAGACAAAAGAATTACCTTCATAATAAATGACTTCCAAAATGAAAAAGGAGAAATTGTATATTGAACAACTTTAATAAATGTTGTGTTAAAAAAATGACATAGAAAATTAAAAAAAAAAAAAGAAAATTTAGATGGACACTTGTATCTCCTAATTTATGTATTTTGGTCAGCTTCTTCCTAAGCTTACCTAAATGTTTATATACTTTATACTTATTAAAGTATACCTTTGTAAAAAAAAAAATGTACAAAGAATAGAAATATCCTAAGGTGAGTTTTATATAATGTTAATGGTAGAATCTATGTGGTGGGTTATGAGTGTTTAGCATAAAATTCTTTAAAGTTTGCTAAATATTTGAAATTTTTTATAATCAAATGTTAGGAAAATATAAACAAAAAAGACACTCAGAAAAGTGGACAAAAATTTTAACAGATCCTTTATAAAGTTATTTCTTAATAGCCATAAATAGATGAGAATGTCCCCAACCTCACTAATCATGGGGTAGATGCAAATTAAAAACACATGAGGCACAATTATTGTCCACCAAAATGGCTAAAATGAAAAAAGATGTAAAATACCAAGTTTTGATGAGAATGTAGAACATACATTGCTGATAAGAGTGTATGTTAGCGCCAGGCTGTGTGGCTCGTGTCTGTAATCCTAGCTTTCTGGGAGGCTAAGCAGGAGGATCCCTTGAGCTCAGGAGTTGGAGACCAGCCTGAGCAAGAGCAAGACCCCATATCTACTGATATAAGAAAGAGTAGCCAGGCACTGTGGCAGGTACCAGTAGTCCCAGCTACTCAGCAGGCTGAGGCAGGAGGATTGCTTGAACCCAGGAAACTGAGTTTGCTGTGAGCTAGGCTGATGCTATGGCACTCTACCGAAGGCAATAGAGTGAGATTCCATGTCAAAAACAATAAAAGAAAAAAAAAGGGAGGGGGGCAGAGCCTATGGCTTATTGAGTAGGGTGCCGGCCCCATTTGCCAAAGGTGGCGGGTTCAAACCCAGCCTCGGACGAACTGCAAAAACAGAAAAATAGCTGGGCATTGTGTAGCTGTATTCCAGCTACTCGGGAGGCTCAGGCAAGAGAATTGCCTAAGCCCAGGAGGTGGAGGTTGCTGTGAGCTGTGTGATGCCACAGCACCCTACTGAGTGCGAAAAAGTGAGACTCTTGTCTCTACAAAAAAAAAAACAACAACAAAATACCCAAAAAGAGTATAAGTTGGCTCAAACACCGAAAACTTTGGAAAACTGTTTGAAACTATCTACTGACTTTGAACATGGTATAACCTATGTCCCATAACCCAAGTATTTTATTTGTAGATATATACCAAAAAGAAATGTATTCATCATTCACCTCATCAAAAGACATACCTATACATTGTAATGTTCATAGCAGCAATATTTTTAATAATTCCAAAATATAGACTACTTCAATGCCTATCAACAATTGGCTGAATAAATAGTGGTATTCACACAATGAAATGCAATATAGCAGTCTTCTGAACAACCTATAACTATACTCAAAATATGGATGAACCTCATGAACACAAAGGTGAGTTAAAGAAACCAGACGCAAAAGAGTATATGTTGGCTCGGTGCCTGTGGCTCAACGGGCTAAGGCGCCAGCCACGTACACCTGAGCTGGTGGGTTCAAATCCAGCCCAGGACCACCAAACAACAATGATGGCTGCAACCAAAAAATGGCTGGGCGTTGTGGCGGGCGCCTGTAGTCCCAGCTACTTGGGAGGCGGAGGCAGGACACTCTCTTGAGCCCAGGAATTGGAGGTTGCTGTGAGCTGTGCTGCCACCTCACTCTATCCAGGGTGACAGCTTGAGGCTCTGTATCAAAAAAAAAAAAAAAAAAAAAGAGTATATGTTAAAAGGTTTCACTTACATAACATACAAACACAAGGATACTTACTACTTTGTGTTCAGGGTAGCTGTCACCCCTGAGTAGAAGGGAGTAGTGACTGACAGGAAGGAAATATGTCTAGAGTGTGGGTGATCTTCTGTGTCTTGAGCTGGTAGCTGGTTGCCTGTGTGTGATTAGTTTGTGAAATTTCAGCAGACTGTGCATTTATGATTTGTGTACTTATCTGTAGGCATGTTACATTTCAATAAAAAGGAGTTTCCGCCAGAACCTACAGGCAACAAGGGGCCACACAGAAAGACCTGACGTTTGCAAGATGTGAGAAGTATTTGAGAGATGTGATCACTTGTGCATTAGGAAGATTAATCCTGGGCTTTGTAGAGAAAAGCCAGGAGAGGAGTTAGGAGCTATTTGTAGAAGTAATCCAGGCAAGTAATTATGAAGGCCTGAATTAAAGGGCAATAGGAATGAGCAGGACAAGGCACAATTGCTATCAAGAAAGCAAATATTACAGGTCATGGGTAGATCACTAAGTCTTGTCCCTCTTTCCTTCCATGAAAAATAGGGATGATATTGAGAGAGGGGACCTGGAAGGGTAAAGTAGGAGAACAGAGGTCTTCTCCAGGTCATCCCCTCCACCCCCAAGGATACACATGCAGGGTCCTCTCCATGGTGACTCAGCTCTTGGGAACTTGTAGACTTAACTTCCCGAGACCTGGAAATTTCCACTTTTGTGAAATCTTGTAGTTCTGAGTAACTGGAGCAGCTTCTCCTGCTTGATTCAAACTGACCAACGAGAAAGGTACCCATGGGTTGGAACTTTTAGACGAAGATAAAAAGGGAAAGACCAAGCTAGTCAGGCCATGATGAGATATTTAGATTTGCTGTAGCTCCGCTAGCTGATTAAAGCTTTTTTCCTCCTAAACACAGTGGGTGTTCAGCCTCTCCATCGGGCCTCTTTTTCCCGCAACAATAACAGTACCTACTTCATTGGGTGTATTTTCATGATTTAAAGAGTTAAGGAGCAGGGAGAGGGGTTTACTGATTGTTAAAAAAAAAAAGAAAGAAATAGTGGTCACTATATTATACAGAGCTAAGTGTTGGATTAGAAAGCTCTAAGAGAAATACCTTGATTTGACAAGACCCATGCGACCCTTCCTTCTCCCTGCGTAGGACTAGTCAGGACTGGACACAGGGTACAAGGCCAAGATTAAGAACGAGCCAGGACCCGTCAGAACCCGGACTTGTAATGGGGGCTTAAAGGACCAGAGGTGAGCGGCCAGGGTTTTACTCGGGTCAGGTTTTAGCCGCGAAGGGGCGGGGACTCAGGCAGAGGGGTGGAGTTAGGGCCTGAAAGGAGACCAATAGAACGTGAGCTTTTTTGTGTTTAACCAATTGCATGCTCCCAGGACCGCCCTCCCACATTGATTGGCAGACGCGTCCGCCGCTTTCTCGAGGACTGCGGGGAACCGGTTAGGAACCCGCCCCGGTGCAGGTTTGGTCGTGACCTTGGTCGCTCGGTCCCGCTTCACCTAGGGAGCCTTGGGTACCGGGGTCCTTTGCTTGCTCCCGGCCGTTAGCCGAGGGGCATCGAGGGGAGGTGGACGCGGTCAGGAGGTGTGAGGACCAGCGGTGCGGAGGGGAGGCGGGCTGGGCGTGGAGCTCTCCGGGGGGCCGGAGCTGAGGCTTTACCTTGCGTCCACCTGCCTCGCCCTCCGCCAAGGCCAGCGCGCCTCCGCTGCGGCTTGGCAGGAGGAACCCGTGCTGGTAAATCGCAGCCCGGTCCATGATGAAGGATTTGCAGTCTTGAAGGGGACGTTTGCATGAAGGATAGTGGGCGGGCTTGTGGTCCTGTCCTTAACGTACATTCAGGGGCCGCAGTACGTACACCGAGTTACCACGCTTTCGTTAAATGGTGAGTGCCTGTTGTTCCCAGCTGGTCTCTAGCTCCTGATTTTTCTGGTAACTTTAAAGGTACTTCAAGTGGTTCACATTTACGTTTTAAAGTGGCTTTCTCATGAAACACTTAGAGCAGCCCTGTCAACCCCACAATGAAGTAATGTAGTTTCCTCCAGTAAAGGAATATGTCAATATATGTCGAATTCTTGCATTTGGTAAATTACTCAAAATTATCTTAAACTTACCTTATGCTTAATAGTGTAAGGCCCTGAGTCTGGGTCTATGTCTGCATTGAAAGAAAAGCGCTGGGGGGTGGGGGTGGGGCACTTGTGCAATTGGGAAGGGAATACCTAACACTGTAAACACCTGAATCTTCATTACAGTTGTGAGTGTTCATAGAAAAATAACAAGTGTTCGTGGGATATGGGGAAATTGGAACTGTTGTGCATTTCTGGTATGTAAAATGGTGTAGCCACTCTAGAAAACAGTATAGTGGTTCCTCAAAAAATTAGAACTGGAATTACCAGATCTAGCAATTTCACTTCTAAGTATAAACCCCAGAGATTTGAAAGCAAGGATTCAGACAGCTACTTGTGTACTAATTAATGTTTACAGCAACAATAGTCACAACAGCTAAAGAGTGGAAACCAGCCACATGTCCATCAATAGATGGTTGGATAAATAAAATATTCCATACTGTGGAATATTTCTTGACCTTAGAAAGGAATGAAATGTTGATTATCTTCCACAACATGGATGAACCTTGAGAACATTATGGTAAGAAATAAGCCAGCTAGAAGGACAAACATATGAGGTACTTAGTCAAATTCACAGAGACAGAAAGCACAATATAGGTTAACATAGGCTGGGGAGAGGGGAGAATGGGGAGTTACTTTTTAATGGGTGATGAATTGGGGGGGAATGATGGAAAAGTTCTGGAAATGGTAGTGATGGCCGCACGACATTGTGAACGTAATTATTGCCACTACATTGCACAATTAAAAATGGTTAAAAAATAAATTTTGTTATATATATTTCAACACAATAAAAACCCACTCATCAATACACACAATCTAAACTCATGTAATTGTTGAAAATCTTGTTTTAATTTTCATTCCAGCATCTGTTGTACAATTGAAATTTGTGAAAACCTTTTCAAACTTTGTGAAATAATTATGTATTCAAAGCTCACAAGGTGGTATTTTTCAGTGTGTGTTTGTTTTAAGATAATTAACGAGGTAGTATCTGCAGGATGAATTTGGGGAGCAATACTTATGTATTCCTAGAAACCCAACTATATGTATCGTATAAGACAGGCTGGAGACAATAAGATGCATTTTCTTGTTAAGTATTTGGAAATGGACTATTTTGGTATCTTGCCTTTGAGTTTTTCTATCAATCAGCATCAATAGAAAACTCACAATTCCAAACTAGCTCATTCTAAATATACAGCCAAGACATCTGGCAATTTACATGTTATTAAGATATATGTTTTTTACATTTTATTTTCTTTTTAGGGGATAGTACTTAGAGTATTTCAAGGCAATGAGGAATGGTGTGCAGTGTATGTAAAAACGTAACTCTTCCCTTTTACTCTTCCCACCCTACAAAAATAAGAAGCTGATTTTGGTCAGAATCTCACAATATTTTGTATCCTTTATATAATCTAAATTTCAATTTTAAATGGATTTTTATATATAAACTGTTTGGGTCAGGGGTTTGGTATGAAGGATAGACAAATGGGTTCTATTTGATCTAACTTCTTTCACCATGAGAATGAGATTCTATATGTGCAATTAGCACATAAACAACATATAAAATATTTTCATCAAAAGAGAACTGAATTTTTTTGTTTGTTTGTTTGTTTTTGCAGTTTGGCCAAGGCCGGGTTTGAACCCACCACCTTCAGTATATGGGGCTGGCGCCCTACTCTCGAGAACTTAATTTTCATCTTTACATTTTCCATGTGTATTACTGAGTGTGGCCAGTGTTATCCTGAGTTTCAGCTTTAATAGTGTTCACTAAAGGGTAGGCTTTAGTTGAATATTCATGAGCCCACAAATACCCTCAAGTACCTCATGGTCCAACTGATTGATAGTTTTGCTGAAACACTTTAATAAAAAAAACATTAGCAGGAGGCTGAGGCAAGAGAATCGCCTAAGCCCAGGAAATGGAGGTTGCTGTGAGCTGTGTGATGCCCCGGCACTCTACCGAGGGCGATAAAGTGAGACTCTGTCTCTACACACAAACAAAAACATTAGCAATACATGTCAGTTGCTACAGATGAGGATAAGGTATTTTATACACAATAGGTCAAAATGGTTTCACATAAAAGAAAGTTTGGTAATCCAGAAAGCAATGCAGAAAAAAGGATTCCAGACTAAGAACATAAGCCAAAACTGACTAAAGTTGTTCATGAAAAATTTTTACGTCTTTCTTACTTCTGGAACACAGCAAACAGGGAGCATTTGATAACTCGCAAGTTTTTTTTTTCCCTATTGTCTTGTTTCAGTTAGGGGATTTTTTAAACTTGGTGTCTTATACAATATAAATGATATGTATTAGGTATATATAAATGACATGCCAATAAACCACAAACCTATGCTTTATTTATTTTGTAGAGACAGAGTCTTACTTTATCGCCCTCGGTAGAGTGCCGGGGCATCACACAGCTCACAGCAACCTCCAACTCCTGGGCTTAGGCGATTCTCTTGCCTCAGCCTCCTACTAGCTGGGACTACAACGCCCAGCTATTTTTTTGTTGCAGTTTGGCCGGGGCCGGTGCCGGTGCCGGTGCCCTACCCACTGAACCACAGACACCGCCCAGTTTTTGTGCTTTATTAAGTCATTTACTAATCCTGCATATTTTAATCATATACTCAGGTCTCTCATGATTAAAATCTAAATAAATCTTAAATTCATTGCCCTATTTATGAAATTTTCAAAATTGGATAATGAATAGATGAATTCACTCTCATGCCCCTACTATACACTAACAGGCAGGCTGAGGTGGTGAGGCCCTAGGCCAGCATTTATAATTTATGACCTTAACCTTTAGTTCTTGTATTAGTGGTGGTTGCTATAACAGATTGCCACAAACTTGGTGGCTTACCATACATAAATGCATTCTCAAGTCCAGAAGTCATTTTCACTGGGCCACAGCAAATGCGTCGTCCCCCAGGAGGCTCCGCAGCTTCCAGCTCCTGGTGGGCTGCCTCCCTCCACCTCCTGGGTGTGAATGTCCCTGTCTCCCTTTTAGGAGGGGTCCTTGTGATTGCATGTTAGGGCCCTCTGGGATTATCCAAAGTAATCCCTCAAGACTCGTAAAAGACCCATAATCTGCAAATGAGGTTAGCATTTACAGTTTCAGAGATTAAGACCTAATACCTTTAAGTCCTGTCTTAAGATTTTCTCTTCTGAAAAACAAGGTGGTTGCATCATGCAGAAACAGCCCTGCCGATAAACTGCAGCAATGCACCTGTTTCATCTGTGCTGCCCCTCGCCACTCGTGTTACTGAGCAAGTGACCTGTGGCAGACGCAGACCTCAACCCAAGTGACTCAGAGGACTCCAGAGAGGGACATGGAGCACTTTGTGAATCCAGTGGTTCTTCTTGAAAACTCTTTGCTAGCCTTTAGCCAGTTTTTGACAGTTGTGTATCTTAAACCTTCCGCCACGATAGTACTCGGAAAACACTTCCCAAGGCCCACTTTCTCTGGACCACTGTTGACATATTATTTTACGTGTTCCTTGTTCTGCCACAACTGGCTACAGCCTATTAGGCTCTGTGACTGATTTCTCTCAGATTTCTTTTCCCCTTTCCTACTTACCATCTGATAGGCTTTTTGTTATAATATCATCTTCCTCCCCCACCATTGCTACACTTCGTTTTTCCTCAGGAAGCCTCCCAGCCCTTTTACACTGGCAGTCTCAATCCATCTTAGCTACCAAAAGAAACCAAGAAAATGTATAATGGAAGTGTTCTGTATCTGTGCTACTTCTAGCCAGCTATTGAGTACATGCATTGCAGACAGTTATATGGTGACAGCCAACCACATCCAAAGTGTGTACACTTTGTTCGCAATACCTAGAATAGTACTTGGGCCACAGTTAGTTGCTTTGTTATTAAATGAACATTAAAACTATTCTAGCATTACCTAAAATCTATAGTCTCATTTTGTTCTCATGTGATCATACAGTATTAAAAAAACGATTAAGCAGTACTTCCACCTAGTAACATTGACTTAGTTTTTACTACTCACCAGGTAGATTTCTATGCCCAACTCATTTTCAGCTTCACTGCTATTATGATAATCAGCTCATACAATCTAAGGCTAAGGAACTGGTCTAAGATGAAACATGGGAGGGTAGAAATTTCAACCAAGGTTCTCAACGCCATGCTGCCCCGTAAGTAGGTGACTAAGTCACTCATTTGAAACCCATATGTAACCCAACTCAATGGAACAATTACTGATATTAAACTTGATTATAAATGAAGCTGTTCCTTGTACTAGTCATGATGGATTTGAGAACCTGTAATATGCCAGGTGCTTGACTGGACCCTATGAATATGGTGGGAATCAAGACCAGACTTTAGTTCAAAAGGTCCAAGGCCTACAGAATGGAGCAGCAGTTAGGCAAGTAGACCTGGGACCGTACAAGGTATAGCCCCACGTGCTAGAAGCCCACTAGAGGGATGAAGAAAGTGACAAGAGGCAGAGGCGAGTGGATTGCTTGAGCTCAGCAGTTCCAGACCAGCCTGAGCAAGGGTGAGAACCCGTCTCTAAAAGTAGCCAGGCCTTGTGGCAGGTACCTTTAGTTCCAGCTACTTGGGAGGCTGAAGCAAAATGATCACTTGAGTCCAAGAGTTTGAGGTTGCTGTGAACCATGATGCCACGTGGCACTTTACTGAGGGTGACAAAGTGAGACTCTATCTCAAATAAACAAAGTTAAAAGGAAAAAGAGGGGAAGGACCTACAAGGTCAGAGAAATGTTAGGTTGAGAGTAGGAATGAGTTTAGAGGGCTGGGAGGCCCAGGAAGCAAGTTGCGATTTTACCATAGATTACAGACACAAAAGCTTCCCTCCTAAGGGAAGCTTCACTTTGCTTTCCCTCCAAACCTTTAAACACACCACTTGTCCCTGCACTGCTTGATCAGAGCTGTGGCATCTCCCTGGGCTTGCCCTACCTCAAATTATAAATGGGTCCACTCACTGCATACACATGTACTTCCCCCACCCCAGCAATATAGGTAAGCTAACTATTTGCTGGATACAGTACCTAAAGAACTTATGAGGCTGAACAATATAGAATATAAAAAGAAATCAAGGTTTGGCACCTGTAGCAGTGGTTACAGCACCAGCCACATACATTGAGGCTGGCAGGTTCGAACCTGGCCTGGGACGCTAAACAGTGACAACTGCAACAAAAATAGCCAGATGTTGTGGCGAGCACCTGTAGTCCCAGCTACTTGGGAGGCTGAGGGAAGAGAACAGCTTAAGCCCAAGAGTTTGAGGTTGCTGTGAGCTGTGATGCCACAGCACTCTGAGGGTGACATAGTGGGACTCTATGTCTCAAAAAAAAAAAAGAAAGAAATCAAGATGGTAAGAGCATGACACATCTATGAATTAAACATTAAGAATGACTCCAAGGTGAATATTAATTATCTTTATTTAAAGATTCTGGAAAATGAGTTACTTTTAACTGACATACATGCTTTTAAATATGAAGATCTCAATTGCTGGACATGCAGATTAGTTAATAAGAATGAACTTGTTCTAGCATGTACGGGCTCCATGCATCTTGCTAGACT
>CAUYRH010015346.1:0-19217 GCA_963574655.1 Perodicticus potto | reverse complement strand
TTTTTTTTTTTTTTTTTGAGACAGAGCCTCAAGCTGTCACCCTGGAGAGAGTGCCGTGGCATCACAGCTCACAGCAACCTCCAATTCCTGGGCTCAAGCGAGTCTCTTGCCTCTGCCTCCCAAGTAGCTGGGACTACAGGTGCCTGCCACAACACCCGGCCATTTTTTGGTTGCAGCCGCCATTGTTGTTTGGTGGACCCGGGCTGGATTCGAACCCGCCAGCTCAGGTGTACGTGGCTGGCGCCTTAGCCTGTTGAGCCACAGGTGCCGAGCCTGATTTCAATTTTTCAATCTAATAAAGGACCTAGTATATCTTAATAGTTTTTGTGTTTTCAAAAGGCTTTATAGAGCTCAGTGAGGACTGAATGTGAGGCATTTGGAAGACAAGAATAACTGGCTGAATCAAAAAAACATTAAGTTGTCTGCTCACAATCTGTTCACTGCCATCCTGGTAATGGTGCATGGAATGACCTTGTTTCTCCCTGTGGCGAATTGCCATGTCTGACATCTGTGGAAATTGTTGCATGCCTGAATACCCAAGACGCTGTTCTCTGTGACTTCCATCCCTGCACAGGGAGTCTTTCCCCAACTCCAGGTGCTATGGGTTCAGGAAAAAAAAGGAACTGTACTTTGGGGATAAGGTCTGACTATGCAAAACACCACTTACCATGCAAATTGAACTTAGAAAACAGGTCTAGGCTATTACCACAGTGAAGACAATGTACTTGCAACAGCTATCTACTTTATATTCAAAGAAAGATGATAGGGAGATATAGTTTTTACTGCTTTTAGGAGTGGGTCTTGCCCCAGATTCTAGTCAAGTTGTGAGAGTAATCTTTTCTTTGACATGCTGGCAATTAAACAGAATATTCTTTCAAATAATAGGGTCCACAGGCTGATCTACCTTCCTACCTTTGAGGGACCTCCTATAAAACCAGTCTTTGACTGCTTTTTCATTCATCTCTATCAGCTATGTATTTATCTTAAAAGTCTGTATTTTAACACATGAAGATGTTGGCCTGGGAAAAAACTTTATGAGGAAGACCCTCTGCCCCCAGCAATTGCAGCAACACCAAAAACAAATGAGATATGATCAACCTAAAATGCTTTTGCACAGCTGAAGCTACCACAAACAGAACAAACAGACAGCCTTCAGAATGGCAGATTTTTGCATCTTATGAATCTGACAAAGGCCTAATAACTAGAATCTCCAGAAAACTCAAATTAAACAATAAGAAAAGAGCAAACAACCCTCTCTATAAGTGGACAAGAGATTTGAACAGAAACTTCTGAGGATAACAGATGAATGGCCAACAAACACATGAAAAAATACTCATCATCTTTAATCAGAGAAATGAAAATCAAAACCAATGTAAGATATCACCTAATCCCAGCAAGATCAGCCCACATCACAAAATCCTGAAACGCAAGATGCTGGTGTGGATGTGGAGAAAAGGGAACACTTCGACACTGCTGGTGGGATTGCAAACTGATACAGCCTTTTTTGGAGAAAAGTATGGACAATCGTCAAAGATCTAAATGTAGACCTTCCATTTGACCCTACAATCCCATTACTAGGTATCTCCCCAAAACAACAAAAATCATTTTACCACAAAGACATTTGCACTAGAATGTTTATGGCAGCTCAATTCATAATTGCCATGCCATGGAAGCAACCTAAGTGCCCATCAGCCCATGAATGGATCAACAAGCTGTGGTATACATATACCATGGAATATTACGCAGCCATTAAAAAGATGTAGACTTTACAGCTTTTTATATTTACCTGGATGGAGTTGAAATACATTCTTCTTGGTAAATTATCGCCATAATGGAAAAATAAATATCTGAAATATCTGAAATATGAAATCAATATATAAATAATTACATGTTCATAAGAACAGTAAAACATGAATATAGTCCAGTTTGGAGGTAGAGAGAAGAGGGAGAGTGAGGGAAATTTGGCAGGGGGAGGGAGGGCATGAGGCAGGATCTCACCTAATGTGAACATCGTGAGGGTGTATAACACCCCACTTGGGTGAGAGGCTCTTCTACAAATGGAACTTTACCCTGGAAGTGAGAACAATGTAACCTAAAAATTGTACCCTCATATTAATTTGAAAAAAAATTAGAAAGTACTCAAAAAGTCCTTTAAAATTTCTAGTGCATATCACTAACTGAAATGACACCTCTTCCAAAGTAAAACTTGCCATTTCTGCGAGTCCAGTTTATCGTCTCTCTAGCTCTCTATAGCTCCTCATATACTAAACCCCCTGTCTAGTGTTTATTGCCTTATCACCTGACTCCTCAGATAAGTTGTGAGAGTCTTCATAACAGTGACCATATTTCATTTATTTCTGTATTGTTCATTCTTCCTTACCTAATGGTCTTATAAGTAGAGCTAAATAAATATATGTTGAATTAATGATAAAAATCTCTTGAATTCAGTAAGTTTCACCTGTACCCTTCTAAGATGCACCATAGGTGTGGCCCCACCAATTACCCTTCCTCCACCCATCCTCCCCCATCCCTCCCTTGCCCCTTTCCCCATATTCTTGTGTTAAACGCACACACACACACACAAAATGAATACAATAATAAATAAAATGTGAATGCAATGTGGAATCTGAAACTGTAAAAAAAAAAAATATCTGGAATTTGTAATGTACTTATTTTAAAACATATTTTAGTGCACTAATTATAACTTAATATGTATTAGTAAGATCGTAGTACATGTAAAACACAGTGACATCCTTTATATATTATTCTTACATTGATTTCTGGTAATAAACCTGGGAGACAGACTGGGAGAAGGAAGTTGAGGATTATGGGGGCTGAGTAACTTGTCCAGATCAGAGAGAGAAAGACAGATACAAACTAGGATTTAATTGTGGAGTTTTCAAACTCATCTACATTGCTGTCTTTATGACTGCCAATTAACTGGGTCCACTCTAACTGATATAACAAGGCCGTCTGCGCTTGAAAAATATTGTTCATGCTTTTTCCTTCAGTTACCAGTATTTCCTGTTGAAGAGCAATGTACGTATCCCAGATACATGATTTCAACTTTATATTCATTCTCACATCATAATTGTTGGAAGGTCAGTTCTTAATGATACAAAGTTTCATTGAGACCAAAGGACCTGAATCACCTGAGCAACATTTAAAAAAATGCACAGTCTAGAATATACCCTAAATCTACTGAATAAAAATCAGAGAGGTTAGGAAACTTGAATTTTAGCTAATATGTTGTGGGATTTTATGTAACATTTGAGAATAAACACCATGAGTATTAGAAGGCAGCATTTATTTTCATAGCTAAGTGCTGATTGGACTTTTCTCCTGGCATGGAAATCATTCCTTGGCATCCCCAAAATAACTGTTTAGTAAATGGTAACCATAGCAGAAAAATATTCAACTTGTAATACCAATTAGAAGTTTAATAATGTTTCAGCTTTCCAGTTAAAGTGAGGTTATAATAAAAAATATTTAGAGAAATGAGGTTGTGACTCAGAAAGTAATTACTACAGATCATGTTTCTTGAGTAAAAAGTAATATCGACATGGAAAATAAATGGATACAAAATAAGAAATGAAAAAAACGTATAATTTGGCATGGCTTTCCAAACTTCTCTTGCTATGATACCACATGTGCAACTTAAATGATATTATTCATTAAATACTGTTATTAAATGTTCTGGGAAATATAGTTTCCTTTAATTACATTTTATAAAAGGTCATGCTATGGTAGTGAATATCTAACTTGTTTTTAATGTATTCATGTTTTATAATCTATAATAATAAACATTAGATATTTTCTTAGTTTCCATGGTTTCTCAGTTTGAAAGATAGAACGCCCTTAAACTTCTATTTACTCATGATACTCTAATGCAGTTACTTAAGTTATCTGAACTTTACTCTTTAATCTGTATATTGCTGGTAGCACACAGCCGTTAATTATCTCCTAAGTCCTTGCTGTACACTCTAAGTATATATCATCTCCTTTTTACACATGAGGGAGCAGAACTCTAGAGATGTCATAAAGCCAGTAATCAAAACCAGTGCTGTCTACTCCTGAAGCCTTCAGACTCTCTTCCACATCTTAGGCATGAGCACAGATGTCTTGATTATTCATGAAAAATTACTCTCTGCCTTCAAATATGGAAAGAATTGTCATTCCAAAATTTAAAATATTTTATATTTGGGTGATGTAATTGAAAAAAATACTGGCTTTGGAACTAAAACTTCCAGGATTTAAATAGTCCCGGTAGCCATGGTCAAGTTTGTACTCCTGTACAAAAAGGGTAATGAAGCTGTTTAAAGATTTCTTCTGATGTTTATAGAAGTCATCTCTGAAGAACTCAGACTGCTAGTCAAACAAAAAGAACAAAAATAAGTAAAAACCACCACAACCAACAAAGCAAATCCAAAGTGCCTAACAAGGGTGTCCAACCTGTGGCCTACAGACCCTGTGCTGATTTTATGAGGACTATCTTTGCCTAGCTATGGTGTTAGATATCATGAAAACTATGAAGGAATTATTTTTTTTGGGGGGGGATATCAGCTTACATTAGTGTTTGTATATTTTATGAATTCCCAAGACTACTCTTATTCTTCCAATATTTAGCAGAGGAAAAAAAATGTTGGACATCCAGGGAACAGTGCTTAATATATTGTAAATGTACAATAACTCTTTCATTTCTGTTGAATTTTACCAGAAGCTGTAAGAAGCACTTGATTATACATTTTATAAATGTGCCTTTTAAATAAAAAGATTGTTTCAAAATAAATATATTACTTTACCTATATTAGATGATGTTGTTTTCTGTTCCTCTTGTCATTTTTAGGGAATATTCCTTGTTGAAGATAGAAGATTGACCAAGGGTCTAAAGACTTGACTTAGAGCTATCAGTGGGTCTTTCGTGCTTACTGGAGACATCATAGTTCAGTTTACATCTAGGGACTTATAAATATCACTTTATTATCAATCACTAAAGACAACTGTGTCTGTTCCAAATAGTTACAAATATGTAATCAAGAGTAACAGGTTACTTTATTGACAGAGGACACTAATATCTATAAAGTAGTGCAACATTTTCTTCTATAAACAATAAAGATCATATAAAGTTTTTGTTAGGGTGCAGCTAGGTTGAAATATGGAAGTCTGACTTGATTATAAATAAGGAGCATGCTCTGTACATTAAATTGTATATGTTCAAGCAAACTGCATTCAATCGGTTTCCCAGAGATTCAGAGTTGAATTCAGAAGCAGCTAATTGCCTTGGGGACCTTCCTTTGGCATCTTGCCCAGTGGTACTCTTTGTGGGAGGGGGGGCTTCACACACAGAGCTTTAAAGCATCTGGGTTGTTGTTCTGAATGATACCGCTGAAAGATTTACCATCTGCCTTTGAGAAAGACAACAGTCTGGGGACCTTTGATACTAAGCATCCCCCTGATAGCCTTTGACAGTGAAAATAATTCATTAAATAAGAAGATAAATCCTATCTAACCCAAACAGAAAAATAAAGGCCCACTGTTATTTTGAGTTTAATTCTATACAGATATAATGTGAAATTTCATTGGTGGCAGAGCATTCATTGAGAACTATGTGCCAGTGCCAAGTTTTGTATATTTGTATGTTTAATCTGGACAGCTGTGTATTTAGGTAGGCAAAAATTTTATCTTAATTTTTAAAATAACAAGTCTTATACTTAAGGAATAAAAAAATCATTCAAGCTTACTTTAGATAGCATAATAGCAGAAATTTTAATCAGAGTAATTAGAATCGGTTTACCATATTCTTCACCTGTGTATCCTGTATTTTTATCCATTTTCTTCATGAATTTGGCATTCTGAAATACCTTAGCAAAGGTTGATTATTTAGCAAATGATAGATACACACAGTGTATTTCTATCATAACAGATTACATAGTCAGGATAAATTATTCATGACATTATATTAAGATCAAGGTTGTGAGTATATTTCTTTCCTCTTTAGGAAAGAAGTTACCAGAAGAAAATGTTACTCACAAACAGACTATACTCCTAATCCTCAAAATTGCGAGTTTTAGGTAGGACCACAAAAGAATTATGGAAGATCAAAGTTAATTTTGTCTACAAAAACAACATAGTCCTGTGTGGCGCCTCTGGCTCAGTGAGTAGGGTGCCAGCCCCATATACCAAGGGTGGTGGGTTCAAGCCTGGCCCTGGCCAAACTGCAACAAAAAACACCTGGGCATTGTGGCAGGTACCTGTAGTCCCAGCTGCTTGGGAGGCTGAGGCAAGAGAATCGCCTAAGCTGAGGAGTTGGAGGTTGCTGTGAGCTGTGATGCCACAGCACTCTACCGAGGGTGACAAAGTAAAACTCTGTCTTAAAGAAAAAAAAAATAGTCCTTGTCATGGTGATGTATAAGTACCTAGAAAAATTAAAAACTATTCAATTTTAAGATATATCATATCTGAAGGACAATGCATTCAGTTGGCGTGTTTATTAACACTTGAAATTTATGGAATATTTATCATTATTACATCTTGCCTTCAGAGAGGATTAATAAGACATTGTCAGCAAGTGAGATGAGAGAGGCTTGTTTAATCATATTTGCACATAATTACAATTGCATACATTGTTTCTTTGCTTTAATTTTCCTGACCTATTCTTTAGACACTCAAATGCTGATGATCTCAATGCCATTAGTAAGATATCTATGTCAACTTTAAATGATAATTCAATTTAAAGTCTCCAAACAGGAATGCATGGCTACATTTAAAACTGAATTGCATCTTCAAAAATAGCTCTCTGTGGACATTTCCTTCTGTTCAGTAAAATGCAGGCACATTCCAGCTGTAAGCGCTTGTAGTTGGAATGCATATCGTGACCCATAGTTGCCCTGCTTCCTTTCCCTTGGGGAAATCTACCAACCTGGTTGCAATCTATCAGCAGAGAGATAGGTAGAATGATTTATAACCAGCCTTTGGCTGTTTATACTAAAGTGTAAATAGCCAAATCACACTGGAGTGGAAAATGGAGTGGAAGATATTGATTCATATTTTTTTTAGGACCAGCCCTAAAACCCACAAGCACAATCAATATCAAGAATATTGAATCTATTATTCAAAATATGCAGCACACTAATGAATAGTAGAAAAATGAAAATAAAATAACATTAAATATAAAGATATGCAATAGATAAAGATGACTTGAAAGATTCTAAAATTCATTGCTTAAGATAACTCAATATAAATGAAACATACTTCCCAGTTATGTTTGAAGACTCTGGATCCCTTGCTGGTATCAGGAACAGAAACAAGTTAATGAATTGCCTGGGCATAAATGCTTATAATACATCAAGTCAGAGTTAGAGGAGAAAGTGTGTGGGCCAATTAAATCTAAGACAATGAGGATGCATGAGTGCCAGTCCATATGGTTTAGTGATAGGAACTGGGTCCTAGGAGTCTAAGTTTTACCAATATTAAAAAATTCTAAGATTTGAAGACAAACACATCTGAGGAAAAATCTTGATTCAGCCACTTTCTAGTTGTGCATCTCTAGTTAAATTCCTTAACATTTTTGCTATTATCCTGTTGCAAACTGAAATAATGACATCTACTTCACTTCTTTCTTTTGATGCTTAGATAAGCAGAAAGGAAGTGGTTGCACATTGAGAGCGTTGCATCTGTGCCAATCTCTGAATATCTTCTGCGTTTTGTTGCTTACTGAAAAGGCCTCAGCCTGAAGCCTAAGTCACACCAGCTTACACCCACCCCATTCTTCCCGCTTGAGGTCCCATTCAACAATTATGCTAATTTGATCAGTAAGTTGTCCTTGACTTTCATGTATTGAGTTTTGTACAATACCTATTGTTTCACATTAATACTGTAAAGGAGTTTAGACATTTATCAAATTAAAACCAATCTTTTTGTTAAATCAATTGTCTAATAGTGATTTCAAGTTGTTTAAAAAAATAATAATAAAAGACTACTTATCTTTATCTGCTCCATTGGTCAGAATGCCTATGTATCTTAGGGCTTTTTGTTTGTTCACTTTTTAAAAGTATTCTAGAATGTATTTTAAACTGAAACTCCAAATTATTTTTAAGTGCACAATAGAATGAAGATTGTACTAACTAGGTAAAGGCATACATAAAAACCACACGGAGCTCTCTGGATGAGATTTGTTTTACTAAAGAAAATTAAAATGATTTTTGAGACTTTGGGGAAAAAAAAAACTTAACTGATGACTTCATACTGAGCCTCAGAGTCAAAGCACTCTATAATGTCTTATATGACAATATGAATGGTACTTTCTTGGCTTTATTATTACTAATATTGCTTAACGTTTTGATGCAGTAATCGTCTGTTTTCTTTTCTGAATGTATTTATCTTCATTCATTCTTTATGTGGTTTTTGTTTCTAGTCCTTATCTTAAACGTTGTTATTGTTATTAAGTTTTAAGCCTTTCAAATTCTGTGAAGGCAAAAAGTGGAAACCTAATTAACTCATGTATATATATATAAAAATAAAAAAAAATTGAAAAAACAAAAAAAAAGAAAATTAAAATGAAAACAAAAAAGAAAAAATTTGATTTGAATTTAGTAATCCAAAAATTTAAAGCAGAATACTAGTTTAGGAATTTTTGGTCTAATATTAATGTTTTTAGAGCAGTGGTCCCAAACAAAAGTGTTTTGAAGGGTAACAAAAAGTAACAGTACACCAGGATACATATTACAGAGAGAGGATTGGTAACAAGTGCACATTGGACATTGAAATATTTACCTAAATTACTATCTCTGTACCTAATCTGATTGTCTAATCTACTATCTAATCTACCTATTTTTCTATCTACCTAGCTATCTAATTTATCTAGCTAATCTGTCTAGCTAATCTATCTGCATAATCTAATTGCTCATGACAATCTAAACTTAAATATAAATGAGATTCTTCCAGGAACCAGCTAGATTGCAATCTCTGGTATAGCATAGATAAAGAAACTACACTGTAACACCCAAACACTCTCTCCATCATGGTTTGTATGTAATTATTAAATATCAAAGGCAATAGTAGTTTGCCTTGACATTGATGAGGAGAAGTGAATTGGAATCTGAAGCAATTTAATTCCCCATATTTTCTTTTTGCCTCCCCTCTCTTCCTTTCTCTCCTCCCTATCCTACACTAGTTCCACCATCCTCTGTCTTTCTCCTGCACTCCAGCAATACCCAGGTCAGGCTCCTGGCTTCATGGAGGGAAGTTATCCCATTTCTAGGGGAGGAGACGGGAGAGAGAGAAGGGGCTTACTCTTTAGGAGAGTGATCCTCAGAAGTCAAGGTGGGCATCCACCTGTATAATGGGAAGATTGTTCCCCTCCTGTGGGGGTTAACAAAGGATTCCTGGGAGGCTGACCAATGAACATGTTTCTGATCCAAGTCCTTGTTTAAGCTTGGTGAAGTCATTAAATATTGCTGAAACAGATTTTACTAACATATGATGGTAACTGTGGCGTGTATATATACTATATGTACATACACAAGCCCATATATAAAGATTCTAGGGACAGTTCCTTCTTAAAATATGTCTTGTTCAAATTTTATACATTTGGTTTTCATGTAGATTTTCAGAAACATAATGTGTATAAAAGTGGAGGATTTTCTTGAAAACAGTTTATATTTTCCTGCTTCTCACACTCCTTTGTCTCTGCCAATCAAATCCCATATGTCTCCCAGCCCAGCTCATTGGTCACTCCACAGATTCATTCAAAATAATCTGAGTGTACAATCTCTTGCTCTTCTAAACCTATAAGATAGTACTTTGTGTTTTAACTGTTGGCGGCATTATTTTATAACCTACATCATAATTACATGTGACCGCGACTCATCTGCTCTACTGACACTTTTTCAAATGTTTTTTTGATAAGTCTTATCCCAGACACTCTTTGATAACACAAATAAGAAATGGATTAGCTGCCCCCAATGTTAAGAGTCAATTAACATATGTGAGTCAAAAAAGTTAACAAAATTAAAATCAACTTATGGCTGTACAGTACCTTTAACTTTAGATATGAATGTGCCATAGCATTGGCTAAACTTCCTAGTACGAATAATTTCTCCTTAATGTAACGAGCTGCTTCCCCAGGGTCAGGAGTGGGGGATGGTTAACATTCCACTCACACTCACTTTCCTAAGCATGATTTTATCTGCTATTCTCTCCTTACCTCACTCTGACACAGAAACACCACAGGAAAATATTTCCCCTATTTTTAGCCCGATTCAAAAGACAATATACACACCCATTTCTGTTATCTTTTGTGTATGTACCAGTAGAACACATTTGAGCCTCTATATCATCTTTGCTATTTTATAATTTGTTGCTGCTCTTTGGCTTAACTGATGAAGCTATCAGGTAAGGTATGTGCATATTTGAGGAGAAAATGTAGTTGTTAGTCTTTTGTTTTAGAATTCAAAATCTTGGCAAAGGTTAAAGCTAGGCCAGTTCCAGAAAATAATTAAAATCTTAAGGAAAGAACTATAATTATTATTTCTTCAGGAAGACTTCAGTGTAAATTCAAACAAGAATTTTTCGCATCTTGGGATTTGAATTAAAAATAATACTTAGGTTTCACAAAAGGTGTTGATAATGAAATAAAAAAATAAAGTGAACCAATTTAATCTGCCCCGTAGGAAGAAAATTAAAGCCTTATCTCATCACTTTCTCTGTAGACTTAATAGACTTGAAAGGTAGGTTTTGTGAAAAGCCTCGCTTGCATTTTTAAAATAGGCAACTGAAAATTGAAAATAAAAAGTAATTATTTAGAATATTAATGTCCTAATGACTTGGCAATTTGGAGCACAAAGAAAATCTCTTGTAGCTACTATTTCATTTCATATTTTTCCATCATTTAAGTCTATTGCAGTATATTTCAAAAATATACAAAGCTAAATATTGTAAGAGAAAAATTAATTAGGGAAATTGAAAAGGAACATCTTCATGATTGGAATTTTTTATGACCATTGCTAAAAATATAAAGGAGAAAAAGAAGGTTGTTGATTTTCATTGCAGATATGGTGAATCACACTTTTTAGGCTTTATCCAGTCTTTATCCAGTCACAGTAAATTGTTAAACTTAGTGCTATTATAGGGGCTAGGATCTATTAGGTTAATCAATTATACGCTGTCAGACAACTAGTTGGTTGCATGCTTGAAATTAAACCCAAAGCACTTTTATTAAATAAAATTTTTGTTCTGACTATCAATACAAAGATTTTACCAAGACTGTCAATTAATAATCTAGTATAATTGAATTGAACTAAAGGAATTGTACAGCTTAATAATCTGGTATGAGAATAATTTTGCAAAGATATTCAAATATATATTATTGTAAGGTAAAGAAGATGAGAAACTATTTTTCAAATGTATTTGCCTATTTTTTACTTCTACAACTCAAGGAATTACGAGGGTTAATGTGATAGGATTTAAAAAATATTTTTGTAAAGTGAAGATCATTGCAATCTTCACCTGGTTTTCCTGAAGTTACTTAAGGGCTATTTTAGGAATTATGATTCTCATTTCTATTTTCAATAGTATTCAAAATGTGACTGTACCTCATTGGGGAGGAATTGTGGTACCTAAACTCTTTCAGCTCCGTGATTCTATGGCATTTACCTTTAATATTATAAAATTTTAATCATAACTATCAATATGATTTTGACCGTGGATATAGATACTTATTCTTATCAAGCATTTTTTAGAATTTGTCTCAGTTATCTTATTAGGTTTGTCCTACAAAAGGGACAATATTGGGTGGCACCTCTGGCTCAATGAGTAGAGCACTGGCCCCATATGCCGAGGGTGGCGGGTTTGAACCCGGCCCCAGCTGAACTGCAACAAAAAATAGCTGGGTGTTGTCTCAGACGCCTGAAGTCCCAGCAACTTGGGAGACTGAGAGAAGAGAATTGCCTAAGCCTAAGAGCTGGAGGTTTCTGTGAGCTGTGACGCCACGGAACTCTACCAAGGGTGACAAAGTGAGACTCCATCTCTTAAAAAAAAATAACAAAAGGGACGATATTTGATTAATACATGTAATGAGTATTAGATATTATACTGTTTTTTAAACCTGAGAATATTTAAATGTCAAAAGAACAACATGACATATTCGTGGTATACACATTATAGTGAGAGAAACAGGCAGTTACAGAAAATGAACTGCTGTATAAATAAATGATCCAGTTTATTTAATGAAGATTGCTATGATACAAAATTAAATTGGATAAAGATACAGAGAGTGATAGAGATAGGTAGACCTTATTATTTTAGTTTATAAAATCTGCAGAACTTCACTGACAGGATACTAAATTTTGTGTAGGGCTGAATGGTATGCAGTAAGCCACGTCTTTGGGAAAAACTAACAAACTAAAGGCAGGTGACACATAAAGGTGAGGGAATAAATCAATTCTGAGAACTCAAAGTGTATAGGTGATGGATGGTCATTGAAGTCTTCTTATGCAACACAAATAGAAAAAAAATCAGTGCACACAAATGCAACTTCACTGCCACCAGGTAAGTGTGACTAGGTCCTGGACAATGGAACAGAGGCATAAGTGCTATTTCTAAAGCCCGTTCAATGAACTATTTGAGACCCTTTGAGAGGAGAGAATATGCCTTGCCATTCCAAAATATGCCAATTTGTTATAATGATTAATGTGAGCTAAAGACACTTGAAAAACATCAGATGCAAGAAGGGGATTCTTGAAATATTACCTAGGAGACAGTTAATCTACTGGGCCGATTGGCAACGAACATTTCCTAGTGAGAAAGGATCTTTTATTAATTTTTTTATGCCACTGAGATTTGGAAGTTTATCTGTTACAGTAGTGTTACCCTATCTATTAGTAGCCAAATTGCTAATCTGTTAAAAAAAAGACTGCCTTCCAGGGAGATCAGTCATTGTAGAAAGAGGAAAAAAAAGAGCAAAAAGATTGAATTAAAAATATTAAGTATTCTATATCAATAGTAGATTAAGTACAGAGACTAAAAGATGATTAAGGCAGAGTCCCAGCTCATGTGATGATTATAGATTAGAGGTTTAACTTTTTAGAGTTCATTTAGTATTGTATGGATAAACTCCTGTACAGTCTGATGATCAGATGATCATATCTGTCATTACTGTCATTAATTTAAATATTTTAACTACATCTTTTGATCTGATTCCAGCATCATGCACCCACTCCCTTTCAAATTCCTGATATATCCTGAGATAGCAGCTGTGTATCACATGGCCGCTGGAAGGAAATACTCAATGTGTAAACAACCAGATTCAGATTTTGTTCTATGTACACATATATTCACTTGTTTTGCTTTTGTTTCTGGCAGTTGTTTGTGGGGTTTTGTTTGCATTAATCTATGTTTTTGGCCTTGCTTGGCAAGAACAAGATTTGGATCTGACGGTTTCATCAAGCTAATGCCACCCTATGGAACACAACCTGGCCAGTTGGCAAGCCTTCCTTAATGACACTGCCTCTCTCTATTGTGGCCTTGAAACTTAAACATTGATTATACTGTTCACCTTTTAGCACATGTTCTTGTATAATGCTTTAAATAGTTTATTCGTGGTTTTCATGTTAGATACTTCTCCAAATACAAAGAGAATTGTATATTAGCTATAGTCATTAATTTTAGCAAATTTTATATTCACCAAAATCATTGAAGTTCCAGAAATAAAGTTTTGCAAAATGCTTGGTTCCTAGCTAATCATTCTGAATTTCCAGAAAATTGCAAATGATAGGTTTAAGGCAGTGCTCTGAAAAACTAAGGTGTGAAATCATATGTTTTAATGAGCTCATTTCTCTAAAAACTATTGTATGATCTGAATATTGATGATACGTATTGCAGAATTGCCTCTTTCTGAAGATATTTAAGGGTAAGTTAAAGAATTCACTAAAAATGCAATTAATTCCTTTTCAAAAGCTACTAAATTATGGGCTAAAAAACACTTACTGATGCTTCTAATCTTTAAATTTCTAATATCTAGAGTATAATGTCCGTATCTTAGTTCTTTATTCACCACCAATTATAACATCATGAAATAATTTTTAAGTTGCCTTCTGGAGCTTTGATGTAAGTGTGGATAGATAAAAATAATAACATTGCCTATTTGAGCAGTGTACGAGAAATTGTTAATTTTGTGTGTTATCTTAATAAAAGTGAGACACCTTACCTATGCTAAATTATTTCATAGTCTCATTTCTCTTGAAAGGTATTATTTTATTTTATAGTTAAGGATCAAATAGTAACTTGCTATGTATCAAAGAGGTAAATTAACTTACAAATTAAGTTACAGAGCAAGTGCATTAACTTGCCCCAAATTATAATAGCAATTCAAGTCCGTGTCAATTAGACACCCTTTGTCTAATAGACATTTTTTTCATTGTACTATGTGATCTTAGTTCTAACAGAAAGGGCCAGAGGTAAAATATAGAAGTTCCTTCCATGCCCATTTAAGAAACCTGAATTTGGTTTGGAAGGCAATGGGGAAACCCAAAGCAGAATTTTTCCCTTCTGTTGAAGTATTATCACAAATTGCTCTTTTGTTGTGTCAAAGCCCTGTTAACCATTCATTTACTCCAAGTTTCTCAGCCTTTCAGTCTGTATTTTTGCTAACTTTGTTCTTTCAGTAGTTATTTCTCACTTATTCTTCAAGTCCCAGCTATACAGTTATTTCTTACGCAAATGTTGGCTGACCACCCACTGTCTTGTGAGCTATCATAGTTTATTTTTTATTTAAAGCAATTGAATGTGTTAACTATTGAATAAATAAATATGTGTTAACTATTGGATAAATGAAGTACAAGGCATGGTAAAGAATAGACTATTAGAAAAATGTGGGCTACAAGATTATGCTGTAAACAACTAGAGAGGAAAAGGATAATCTAAATCCAAAGAGGAATGGTAATGAGAGAGCAACATACAAAAAGACATTGAAGGGAATATCAACACTCACATACCCTCAAACAGCTGGTGAAACCTGTCATTTGATAGAAAAGGTCAAAACTCCACTTCCCCAAACACAATGTTCCATAGTCTTAGGTAAAATTTTCTAAAGATAAATATTTCAGAAAATTGATCTTGGAATGGAATCATAAATACACCATTGGCGTATGCTGCTTTGTACCAGTTGTTTTTATCTATCATCTATTATGTACGTTTACTTAAAATTGAGGTCAGTAACACACTTTCTATTTTTTACATTTTAACTCCTTGAAAAGAAAATTTCTGAAACTATATTCATTTAGGTAAAACAATTATAAATTTGTTTTTAATGTGAACTTTGTTACTTTTTAAACGTTTTAATGTGAAAAGTACATGTATCATTTACCCACATTTCCCAGAGTTATCAGTCAATGGGAAATTTGTTTACTTTTTTATCTCAGATCTGCAAAATGTTCAAATTCAAGGCTACCTCATAAGTTAAATTATGTCTTGCAGGGTGACTACAGGATAGAGGAGGAGAATTACTATCATTATTATATTGCCTTTAAAATCGGTTCCCATTTTAACCATGTGCTGTACTGTACATTAGGGGGAGTTCTCTCCATCACTTTCATTTTTTCCATACCTTTTATTTCTTCTCTTCTACATGTCCCCTGTATACCTAATTTTTCTAAGCCATTTTATAGGAAAGGAGGAGTACAAAATTCGAATATTAGTTTTGGTCAGAGTTCGAAAGAGCTAGCACTTTCCTTTTCTCCCATAAGCCCCCAGATAACCACAAATAAAATATTATATTATCCATTATGTAAATAGTCCTTTCAAAACTGGATCACTTTTCAGAATATAGAGGTCATATTCACAATAATTCACAACATAGCAAATCGCAGAGGTATTAAAACAGAGTATTAATTATACAAAAGATTTAGTGGACATTCTAGTTCACTAACCAAGTTTCTGTGAGCCTTTGTTTTATATCCTAATGGAAACTTGATTTTACCTGATTTCTGTTCTTCTCAAACAGAACCTATTTAATTCATGAATGAGACTTTATCTACAGGATCTTTGGATATTTATATTTGGAATACTACATGAATAACTGGTGTTCAATATTTTTTATTCATTTATTTTTTTAAGTCTACAGCACCACGTATATTCCCAGGCTGTCTCCCATCCTGGTACTAACCAGGCCTGACCCTGCTTATCTTCCGAGATCAGACGAGATCAGGCTAGTTCAGGGTGGTATGGCCATAGACCATTCAATTCTTTTCTTTTTGCAGTTTTTGTCTAGGGCTGGGTTTGAACCCGCCACCTCCGGCATATGGGGCTGGCACCCTACTCCTTTGAGCCACAGGCACCGCCCCATTCAATTCTTTTCAAATACACCAAAAATTGAAATACACTTCGACCTAAAATATCTTTGATTTATAATTCTTAAAATTATTAATCTACCAGACAAAGTGATATTTTTAAACCTGTCCTAACTATATCAGGTAACTATGGCTGTGTAATAGGTTACACAAAATTTAATAGCTTAAAAAAAGAAAATAAAAAAATACAATAAGCAGAATATATATAAATTAAATAATAAAACAATGACAATGAAAACCATGAAAATAAAAACAAAAACAAACAGAAAGCAAGAGAATGAAAAGAAATTTTAAAAGAAACGATAAACAATACTTGTTACTTTTCTTGAGTCTACATCTTGGCTGTGTCGTTCTGGTGACCTGGGCTGGTTAATGTAATTTAATACCAGCCACATTTGTACCTTTTTGAACAAGACAACCTCAGTTGGGATAATCACTTCTGATTCATGTTATCCTATAGGAGGACAGTCTGAATATTCTAGTGGTAGAAGCAATGGTTTAAGAAAGAACAGAAAACACTGGACCCCTTGAAGTCTAGTTCAGATCTAGTATAGTGATTATATATGTGTTTTAAATTTTCTCAGTACCATAGTATCTATTTCTTTATTAATCAATGGTTTATAGAATTTAAAAACCACAGACCTGCATTGACCTCCCTTTCTCAAGATGAATAGGCAGAAAATATAGCATAAAAATCTGTTCCCCCAAATAAATTAAGAAACCACACTGGAAGAAAACTTATCTGAAGTTCTAAGTATTTGAACTTGCCTCTAAAGTACATTTAGGAAAGGTTGTCCCCCCAACTCCCCAGTTATCTATTTCTTGCTCTTAAAAAGATTTAAGATGATATTTTAAAGAAAGAACAAGGTAAATTAAGTAAAAACACTGTTAGAGAGTGAGAATTATGACAGAGGCGTAATGATCAGACTTGGTCGTGAAGATGCACAGGATTTAGCAAACGTAATACTTAATGGGTAAGATTTATTACAGTGACACATAAGGATACATACCCAGATCAGTAAGAGAAAAAGACATCAGGCAAAGTCTGGTTGATTCCATTCCAAAGTTCTCCCTTAAGAAGCCATATAGTGTATGCTATTATAGCAGGGAAATGTAGAAATACATGCAGAGTATTTTTGCCCAGGGAAACATATCAGAGCTTACATTTTGTATTGGGGTATGGTGACATGGCACAAACAACTAAGACTATTGCCAGCAGGTGGTTAGTGCCCCCTGACAAAATAATCTTACTACTGAAGGAAACTGATTAAAAGCCAATTTCCCAGAGATAGCCAAGGTCCAAGTCTCTAAAAAGGCTTATCTAAAGACAATATCTTCATATAATGTAAATTAAAAAGATAATTTGGAGCTAGAAAAAGGGGATAAACAATCACCAGAAGTTAATTATTTTATAACAAACTTAAGAAGCACACCTACGATGCTTAAAGGACACAAATATGAGAATCTAGATTACATATTTTTTAAATGAGGAAAGCCAAAAGTAGAACCAAAATGTGCTTAAACTTTTATGAAAAATAAGGGAGTAAAAGGGTAAAATGTAGCAAAAACAATGATCTTACCAGGAATAGGGGCAAGGGGGCTTTTCTAATGTAATAAGGGCTATGAATTTCCAGGTAATCATGTCTAAGGTATATTTAAAATAATTTCAAGAAAATTTAATCGCAAATTTATTGAAATAGTGAATTCTAAGAAAATAAATATGAAGTTTTCTAGAGATATGGCACTTATGTTGCAGGCCTCCTTCAGTATACATATAAGCAAAATAGTTTTATTGTAATAAGGAGTGTGAAGCTGGCGTGGTGGCTCATGCCTGTAATCCCTACACTTTGGGAGGCTGAGGTGGGCAGATTACCTGAGCTCATGAGTTCGAGACCAGCCTGAACTACAGCAACAGCCCATCTCTTAAAAAAAAAAAAAAAAAAAAAAAACCAGGTGTTGTGGTGCATACCTGTAGTACCAGCTACTCGGGAGGCTGAGGCAGGAGAATCACTTCAGCCCAAGAGTTAGAGGTTGCTGTGAGCTATGATGCCAGGGCACACCACCTGGGCAACCAAGTGTGACTCTGTCTCCAAAAAAAAAAAAAAAAAAAAAAATTGGGGGGGTAGTGTGAAAATGACAATGAGTTGTATGTAATACAGACAGAACCTGGGTTACAAATGAGAGAGTGTTGTTTTGTTCTTAAATTGACTTTGTATGTATGTGGGAACAGGTACATTTACCTGTTACCTGTAATAGCCTACATTCTTAAGTGTGAGGAAACATCAGTTGGGTGTAATTCAGGGGCCTCCAGTAAATGCATAAACATACCCAAATCTTGACCCAAAAGAAAATGGCATTCATCTCTTATGCAGAGCACACCTTTGATTATATTTCTAATATAACTGAAGGGTACAGAAAGCTTCTATGGAATTTTTGTAAACTTAGTATCTTGAGTTATGATTGAGAACAAATGGAAAAGCTAGAACACCTTTAAATCTAGGATGCACTGGCATATTATGAAAGAATGAAGAATAAAAATGAAGCATTGCCATTTTGGTTTTTTTGAATCAGCTTTTTCAAAACTTTTGGGTTTTTTTCTTTTTTTTTTAATTAAATCATAGCTGTGTACATTAATGCAATCATGGGGTACAATGTGCTGGTTTTATATACAATTTGAAATGTTTTCATCAAACTAGTTAACATAGCCTTCAGGGCATTTTCTTAGTTACTGGGTTAAGACATTTATATTCTACATTTAGTAAATTTCACACGTACCCTTGTAAGATGCACCGTAGATGTGATCCCACCAATTACCCTCCCTCTACCCACATCACAAAATGCCAAAACTTTTCTGGTTTTTAAGCCAGGTTAACT
>CAUYRH010015344.1:0-11341 GCA_963574655.1 Perodicticus potto | reverse complement strand
AATGAGAAAATATCATGAATGTTATATTAATCAGGTTGATAAAAATATCTCCAATTGTATGTGAAGCCCACACACTGTACTCCTTGACTGAATTATTGTACACAGCTATGACTCAATAAAAAATAAATAAATAAATAAAATAAAAAAAAAAACATATTCTTCTTAGCAAAGTATCTCAAGAATGGAAGAAAAAGTATACAATGTACTCAGCCTTACTATGAAGCTAATTTATAGGTTTCATATGAAGGCTATAACCCAAATATAGCACAAGAATATGGGGAAAGGGGCAAGGGAGGGGAGAGGGGATGTTGGGGTAGATGGACCGTCAATGGTGGGGTCACACCTATGGTGCAACTTAAAAGGGTACAGGTGAAACTTACTAAATGCAGAATATAAATGTCTTCATACAATAACAAAGAAAATGCCCTGAAGGCTATGTTAAACAGTTTGATGAAAACATTTCAGATTGTATATGAAACTAGCACATTGTACCCCTTGATTGCACTAATGTATGCAGCTATGATTTAATAATAAAAAAAATTAAAAATAAAGTAAAAATAAATTTCTATTCGAAATTTAGGTTCACAAAGACAGAATGGTGCAAATTTTATAGCCTTCCCCGGTCACATTAAGGCAGACTCTGCAGTGGCTTAAGGTGAGTGGGTCCCTAGGAGGTACTGAGAAGGACTAGTGGGAGACAGAAGCTTCATTAGACCATTCTCAGGCCTGGCTGTGCCTCTGAATAAACTCAGGGAGAATTTTAGAAAGAGCTAGCCTATATGTCTTCCTCTATAAACAGATGAAAAATCTCATTATTAGGAAGAACTTGGATTGTGATGAAATCCAGTATATCTCATTTTGATAACAATTCATTCATTCAAAAATATGGAGGACTTACTATGGCTCTGCAGTATCCTTGGCACTGGGTATATAACCTGGAGCACAGTATAGTATGATCCTAGCTTTGTGGGGCTGGCAGTCTAAGGGGAAACACAAAAAAGAGCACAGAGGCCTCTGGCCCAGTCTAGCGAGCAACGGAGCATGATGAAGCTACATAAGTGGTGGGAACTTTCAAGGCAAAATAGGGGTCTCATCTGAGTAGCCAGCTGAAGTTAGAGATGAGCATTCCAGGCCGACAGAACAATGTGGGAGAAGGCTCTGGGAGCTAGAGCATGACTGGGAACCCATGAAGGAATGGGGTCATTTTTTCCAAGTTCTTACAAAGGGATGCATATCCAAGTCTAATGAGACTAAGAACGTGCTCTATTTCATCTCGCGTGGTGCTGTTGGCATTACATCCCCACGATAGCATGTCCTCAGGAAGCAGTCAGCGAGGACATATACCAATTTTTAGGGGTCATCCCAGGTCCTTTTCTTTTAGGTGTATGGCTGCATTTATCTCTGACCTGTGATTACTCCCATCAAAAGCCATCACAGTTGAATTTCACAGCCATTCATCCTTTCCTGAATTTCCTGCCTTTGATGTATATAAAATAGCTACCTGGGTACCATTTGGAGGTTATATTCTTTCTACTCTGATTTGCTAAATGTACTCTCTAGAAAGGCCTGACTGGAATTCTCTCTACTTCTGTTCAATCTTTTGATTAGGATTCAAAATTAGGCTGCAAAACACATTTATTTATTGTGATCTTTAGAAAGGGAACGATTTCCGTGTTCCAAATTTGTGTTCAGGGTGGAAAGTGCTGAAAGACCACATGATTTTCTCTTCATGGTGCTAGGACACTATTAAATGTCCTGTTAAAAGGTGCAAGTGATTAACGCTCTGTCCAATTTAAAGGCTTTCATAGGTTCCTAATTGAAATGAGCTAAAACTCATGAAAATGCCACGCCAGAGCGGGCCTCTTATTAACTACAGTGATAGTTAATTAGTGAGCACCTTCTATGGTCCAAAGAGCGTTTATGAACACATTAACAACTATCCTTACAACACTCCTACAAAGTCAGAACAAGCAGTCCCATTTTGTATATCAGAACAAAGAAGGAAGGAGACAGATAACAACTTGGAGCAGAATTTTCACTTTGTTTTGAAAAGATAGTAGTTGTCAAGGATTTATGTCTGACTGACATTCACTTTTCTGTTTTATGGAGCATGTTGATTTTCCTTGGGAGAATGCCCCATTGAATTTTCAATCCACATGCTCCAGCGGAGCTGACAGAGCATTCTGGCCTGGGGGTGGGGGTGGGCACATAATACCCACCTGACCAATCAGGATGCCTTACCTGCCAGACACAGTGGTTGGTTCCAGAATGGGCACATGATCAAAGGGAGCCAATCAGAGCCGATAAGCATCTTTCTCACAGGGTTGGCTAGAACTGTTAGCAGGATGGGAACTCTTTCTGCTTGGCACTTAAACTAGGGATGATAGAAGCACAGGACTACCAACAGCCATCTTTGGGAGAGCTGAGCTAACAATGAAGTCAGTTTGATACATCATTCAGACTGTGCCCCAGACATGTTGACCCTCACAATTCTATCTTCTCCACTTTCTTTTACACTTAAATTAGGTTTTGGTTACCTGACAAAAGTAACCATATTCCATCTGTTTAATATATTATTTCATGATGCACTATGTACAAGAGGGGCCTTGATAAAACATTATTTTATCCTGATTCCTCTGAAAGCAACTCCAACACCATTCTTACTTTAACTTACTATAATTTGATAAAAATATAAGCCCAGATGCAGCAAAACTTTAAAATGTCCTTAATGCAAGAGTCTGAAAAATCTAATTTTGGATACCAGGGTGACTTTTATTAAGATATAACAAAAGCTACTTTCTCCCTGCCTTTTTTTCCTATTTATGTCTTTGTGTTATATGAGCAGATTTCAATTAACGGTTTAGGGAGCCAAATATTAAATTTCTGGGTATAAATTTAATAATTCCTGGGATTGCCTTGTTGCTCAGGCTCTGCACACTCACACTGTAAACTTCAAAATGCAACTCCAAGTTTTACTTGAGCTTATGAAAAATATTAAATGAAGTCCAGTTATAACCCCCAGGATGGTAGATGCTGTGATATTCCCTCTAGATACCCATCTAGGAGTAAAGGACACATCATTCTGTGCTCTGGTTAAGCAGCTCGTGGAGCACCCTCAGCTGTCAGCTCTTCGGGGACATCCTCAATAGAAGAAGGTGGCTTTGGCTCGGTGCCTGTGGCTCAGTGGACTAAGGTGCCAGCCACATACACCTGAGGTGGTGGGTTCAAATCCAGCTCAGGCCCGCCAAACAACGATGGCTGCAACCAAAAAATGGCTGGGCGTTGTGGCGGGTGCCTGCGGTCCCAGCTACTTGGGAGGTGGAGGCAGGAGACTCGCTTGAGCCCAGGAATTGGAGGTTGCTGTGAGCTGTGATGCCACAGCACTCTACCCAGGGTGACAGCTTGAGGCTGTGTCTCAAAAAAAAAAAAAGAAGAAGAAGGCTTTATCCAGAGTCACGTACTCTTCCTGGGACCACACACATTCAATGATGGGTACCTGTACCAAAGTCCAGGCCACTCGCTCCAGCTGGAAACAGCTCTGGGGCTCATCCTACCTTCAAAACTTTCTATAGGGTCAGCTAAGTATTTGTTGTAACTTCACTGTAGCTCAACTTCTTCCTGTGCCTGACCCTGCTTCCTTTCAACTTGCCCTTGCCAGGTGTTGACCTAGTGATCCAAGTTCTCTCTCATACATTTCCCGAATCTACTTGGTGACTGAATATTTCCTTCCTAGAGAATCCCACCTGTGACACACAACAGTAAATCCTAAGAGTTTTGCCCACCGCAATTCTCCTGTACACCAAAGCTGCTTCAGAACTTACCTCAATCCCTAAACATCCTCAACAGCTCTTGCTCCATATAGCCTTTCTTTTTCTTTCCCTCTTTCCTCCTTCTAGCCCAGCTCTGTTCTAAGTGATTCAACATGGCCTCCTTGGCTATGACTGTGCTATCTTCTATGCAATCTTTGTTCTTACTCTGTTCTTCTCTGTCCATCCTCCAAATTCTGAAGGAAGATTCTTTGGCTGTGTAAAGAAATGGGGAAGATGTGGGAGAGCACATTGAAAGTTGCTCTGATGACAGAGGATCACAATGATGCAAAGTTCTTTTTAGTAGTGGTAAAAAGAAGTATTGAAAGAAGTAGGAACTGTAGAAACTTGTAGCATTTAGACCTTATTAAGTTGGATATGCCAGTGGAAAATGCTAAAGGTTCAGAGATGTGAAGTCTGTTTATAAGACTACAAAATTTTACCCTTCCATCTAAAAAACCATTGTGGAGCTCTAACATAATCATATAGTAGAATATTTGCATTTATTTACATAAAATACAATGATTGAAAGAAAAAATATTAAGTTATGTATCTGGATATAAAGTAGTTGATGGATATGGTGAAATTTGCAAAAGTGGTATGCAAATCACTAAATTTTAGAAAACTCTTATTTATGGGACTATTTGGGGGTCAAGTCAGATCATTATTTAAGCATAAACACTGTGAGTGAGCAGAAGATATTTGTTTTGCTCTTCAAAACATTGAATTTTCTATTAAGGGCTAGTCCAGATGTTCTGATTTAAAGAGATGACAGTTTTCCAAAAAGAACCACCAACCCAAATAAAAACTGACCCTGGAGAAATTGGATTCCTGAGGAATGACTACCATTTGTTGGAAAAAACTTAATCATCTGGGAAGAAGAGCAGAGGCTATACAGCAGTGTCCCCCACTGTCTTGTTGAGGCTTTCCTCTGACCTGAGAGATGCAGCACCACCAGCTTGCTGTGGGAGAAAGTGTACTCTAAGACCCAGCTGCGCTGACCTCCAATAGCAGCATGTAGCATCCTGCTCCATGAGGTGCATGACTAGCCTCTGGCTGCCACCAGATCCACTAGGCAACACAGCTACTACCACCCATCCCACCCTGAAGGCTGAGCAGAGGTCACTCACACAGAACTGAGGCTCATCAGAGTACACTGACTCATAGTCAGATTTGCATGTTATGGAGGGGAGAAGAAAAGAAGGAAGAAAGAAAGGAAGTAAATATTAAGCAACTCTGCTCTTACTCTCATGGAAGATAATTACAACCAAACAAGAAAATTAAATGTCAAAGTGCCAAACTATATTATAATTAAACAAACACAGAGCAAGTTTCAGGAACATTAAGAATGCCATCTAAACATTTCAAACAAAGCTTATTAACAAGGAGGAGCAGACACCTTGTCATTACTCCAGAACTTGGCACTGCCCCATGCCTTCTAAGATGGCAGGTGGCAATAGAACACGTGGACTCCTACAGGGTAGGAGAAATTTCTTTCTTTATTTTTAGGGTCAGGCAATGAGACTCAGTAATTATAGCCCCGGCTTGGGAGGTTGAATGGAACCATGTTCAAATCTCATTTGGTAGGCAATCATGGGCATTCTCTGCGCTTCCATTTCCTTTCTGTAAAATAGGGATGACTAACAGACAATTGTGAAGAGTGTGCAACCCTGTCCCTCATGGAGACTTATGTGTAGTTAGCACTCTGGATATGTTAGCTGTGTACTAAATAATTAGCACTCTCTATTGTATTTGCTGCATTCTGGGGCCTTGCACATGTCAGATAAGATGAAATAAGGGTAGATGGACATGTAGTTACTCACAGTTTCCCAAATACAAACCAACACTTAACCAGCAGGTTCTTGACAGGACAAACATTTGCTTTTGAGTCTCCCAGCTTTAATAGTCTATGCAAAACGTTGAGCTCTGTGAGGTTAGAGCTGGTATTTGTTTTTTCTCTGTACAGAACCCACAAAACCTGCTGTGTGGAGATCTGTTGACCGCCTCCATTATTTAAAGAGCAAACAGCAGATTATATATGTCTCCTCAGGTGCAGAATAGGGGATTTTCCTTCTACTTGACCTCAAATCCAGATTGACTATATACTCCCAATGTCAGCCACTACATTATTTAAAAACATTTCCCTAGATGACTTTAGGGCAAAAAATCTAAATTATTGGAAGCAGTGGGGAGACTCAGAGGTGCTGTCAATGGTATATCTGGGTTATGAGTTTATGTTTCTTCATTCCAAAGGGAAGAGTTGTAAAAGAACTTTTCTATTTGCTGGGTGATTTCATGTCTGTTCCTCCATTAGATTTTCACAAAAATTCTGAAAGAGTTTAAGCCAGCAGTTCTCAAATTGAGGGGCACAAACTTAGAATAAGAGGTGATGTTGGGTGATGTGCAATATTAAATGGCATAGAATAGCACCATCAGAAAATCATTCCCTTTCCAACTGTTTTCCAATATTTCTTGTTGCACCAAGGATTCTTACAACCTCCAAAACACTTGCAAACCTCTGAGAGAGACAAGGAGGAAATGGGGTGAGGAGAAGGTGGGTGGAAAATCAGTCACATTGAAGGTATTATGAGGTACTGAGGACGAATTTAATAACACTATTATTTTCACTGTATTTATTTCAGAATTCTGTACTTAAAAAACTATCTGGCAGGGGAGGCAAGATGGCCAACTGGAGCCAGCTTTCCACAGAGACTCCCATCCAGAAGGAGAGAGAAAGGACAGAAGTTTAGCAAGTAAGCTGATGATTTGGAGCTGAGCCAAGAGAGAAGGTTGAAGAACACATATCAACCCTGCTGAGGTGAGCTGTGACCCCCAAGGAAACAAATAGGTACAAAATCCATGCCAAGCAGACAGGAATCCCCTCCCCCATAATAATGGCTCACAGTAAACTCTTTACAAACAAGCGAACAGAGTTCAGATCCTTCCTATTTTATCCCACGGAAGAGACCTTCTAAAACCTGGAATTCCTTCCCAAGATAGGACTTACGAATTTGCCATGGCACTCTCCTGCCAGGCATAAAATGGTATAAAACTGTGTATATTCTCTACCTGCAATTCTGAACTTCCTGCACTCCCCTCCACTCTGCCAGATGAGGTCTGGAAGCCTGTCACCCATGGAGTCCAAATTCTTGAGCACTTTTTCGAGAGGTGTGGACAGGGCATAGGCTGTTGCTGGTCTGTGCTAATTCTGTGGCACGGGAGTAAGGAGAAGATCATGAACTGAAGGAACCATGTGGGAGAAAGAGAGGTGGTGCTCTATGGCACAGAGCACCAGTGGCAGCGGCAGGAACAATAGGGCTCACATCCCTGGGGATATTTTGGAGAGACATTCCCTCCCTCTTTGGGCAATCAGAGAAAGCCAGGCATCTTCTCCAGTGGCAGCCACTGGCAGAACAGATCTGGGAAGGAAACTCAGGCCCCGTCAGTAAAGGGTATGTCTGAAGTGGTACCTGCCTGGGCGGGGCACAGCTGGGACAGAGACTAGAATACACTTGCACAGAGACAGCATACTCCCAGGGCAGGGCTGAGCCATAAGGACTGCTTTGGTAAGCCTAAGAAGCACCTGGCCCTCATGGGATCATAGCTGAGAAAAAGGCAGGGGGGCAGAGGCTGAAATTGAGAGCTGAGTGTGAGCTCTAACTGCGCCTGCCCCAACACAGACTACAGCCGAGACAGACACTCCAGCTCAAGGTAGCAGCACAGACCAGGGCTGAGTTGCAGTTTCTGTGGACTCAAACAGCATTTGGTCCTCAGGGGAATATAGGCAGGACAGAAACAAAGTCTGCAAAATTGATCCCTTGCTGTTGTCAGCAACATCAATCAGGGGAGGGGCTGGAACTGAGTGACCCTCCCCAGCCTCCATTAAGCACCCGAGGTTGTCATGCCTCAGCTCCCATTACTAGATAGTGGCAGAGAGCAGCAGCCTGGCCAAGGAGATAGAGATCTCCCTGTGGCTCAGGCAGGTGCAAACCCCTGGAGCATCTGCTCATTGGAGGGAACTGGGTCACAGCCCTGCAGAGTTACCAAAGGTGACCAGGTACAAGGTGACAAGATGTGACAGAGGTAGAAGGTGGGGAAGGAGGCATCAACCTTCCCAGAAAAATTCATTTGCTGGGTGGGTCCTTCTGACCTCATGGAGCACTGGAGAAGTCATACTTGAGCTGCCAGCAGATCCCTTCTATCTAGCTGCTGGAGACCTTTTGAACTCCTCACCTGAGACCAGTGCTGACTGGGACAATTGATTTGGACCTGTTGAACTGGGCCAATCACCCCAGGACTATCCAAAGTGGTACCCTGGGTGTGTGGTTGTGGGAAGGTTTGATTTTCCTTTTCCAGTTGTTGCCCATGGGAGGTGGGGTGACTTAATTGCTGGTATTTCTCCACATTTGAGACTTCAACCTAGAGTAACTGATTCAGTAGGGTAGGACAGAGACCAGCTGAAAATAAGACAAAGCCACTTAGCCCCACCACACCAAGCAGGTTCCCATTTTATCAGGCCGTAGCACATATGGGTCCTTTGCAAAACTATAGGGGAAAAGGTACAGACACCAGTCTCAGCTCTTAGGCAAAGGGTGGGTTAATCACTACCCCAACAGAACTTCCCATTATCTGCTCATCTAGCCAAATGGTATAAAATAATCATGGAGCAGAATCAGCATAGAAACTCCAGTAACATGAGTAACCAAACTAGATTAACTCCCCCAAGGAATGACATGACAGACACAACTAAAGATCCCATTATTGCACAGATGGCTGTGATGTCAGAAATCGAATTCAGAATTTGGATTGCAAATAAGATTAATATAATGGAGGTAAAGTTGGAATTAGAAATTCAAGGAGCATTTCAAAAATTGTCTCAAGAATTAAATGAATTCAAAGACAAAATCACCAAATATGTTGACACATTGAGACAAGAATTTGCAGCCCTCAAAGATCTAAGAAATACAGTAGAATCCCTCAGTAACAGAATGGATCAGGCAGAAGAAAGGATTCCTGACACTGAAAACCAATCTTCTGATGGCTCCCAACACTAAAAGAGGAAGAGCAGTAGGGAGCAAATATGGATCATTCTCTAAGAGAGCTCTGGGATAATTTGAAGAAAACTAATATTTGCTTTATAAGAATTCCTGAGATGGCTTCAAAAGGCAAAGAGGCTCTTCTTGATGAGATAATGAAGGATAATTTCCCAGACATGCCAAGAGATTCTGAAATTCAGATAGCAGACAGTTTCAGAACCCCAGCACAACTCAACCCAAATAAGACATCTCCTAGGCACATTATAATTAACTTCCCCAAAGTTAAAATGAAGAAAAAAATTCTACAAGCAACCAAATGTAAGAAAACCATAACCTACAAGGGGAAGAACATTAGAATGACTGCAGATCTCTCTGCTGAAAAGTTTCAAGCGAGAAGAGGGTGGTCATCAACTTTTAATCCCCTAAAACAAAATAACTTTCAACCCAGGACCTTGTATCCAGCAAAACTGAGTTTCATTTATGATGGAGAAATTAAATACTTTAATGACACTCACATGTTGAAGAAATTTGCCATAACTGAACCAGTTCTCCAGGATATTCTCAGACCTGTCCTCCATAATGACCAGCACTATCCTCCAACACAAAAGTAAACTCACTCAGAAACTTTTGATCAAATTCTAACTTCCACAGTGACAAAAGGATTAAAAATGTCCACTGGACTTTCTAAAAACTTGATACCCAAAATTCTACCAGGCTTATCAATATGTACAATTAATGTGAATGGCTTAAATTGTGCTCTAAAGAGGCACAGGTTGGCTGACTGGATATAAAAACTCAGGCCAGATATCTGCTACATACAAGAATCTCATCTTACCTTAAAAGATAAATATAGACTCTGGGTGAAGGGATGGTTATCTCTATTTCAGGCAAATGGAAATCAGAAAAAAGCAGGTGTTTCAAATTTATTCCCACATACAACAGGCTTTAAACCAATAAAAGTAAGGAAAGATGAGAATGGTTGCTTCATATTTGTTAAGGGTAACACTCAATATGATGAGATTTCAATTATTAATATTTATGCACCCAACCAGAATGCACCTCAATTTATAAGAGAGACTCTAACAGACAATGAGAACTTGATTTCGTCCAACACCATAATAGTTGGAGATTTTAACATGCCTTTAGCAGTGTTGGATAGATCCTCCAATAAGAAGCTAAACAAAGAAAATTTAGACTTAAACTTAACCTTTCAACAATTTGACTGAATAGACATCTACAGAACATTTCATCCTAACAAATTGAATATACATTCTTCTCATTAGCCCATGGAACATCCTCCAAAATTGATCACATCTTAGGTCACAAGTCTAACCTCAGCAAATTTTTAAAAATACAAATTATTCCTTGCATCTTCTCAGACCATCATGGAATAAAAGTTGAACTCAGTAACAATAGGAATCTGCATACTCATACAAAAACATGAAAACTACATAACCTTATGCTGAATGATAGCTGTGTCATAGACAATATTAAGAAAGAAATTACCAAATTTTTGGAACAAAACAACCATGAAGACATGAATTATCAGACCCTCTGAAATATGGCAAAGGCAGTCCTAAGAGGGAAATTTATAGCACTGCAAGCTTTCCTCAAGAGAAGGGAAAGAGAGGAAGTTAATAACTTAATGAGACATCTCAGGCAACTGGAAAAGGAACACTCCAATCCCAAACCCAGCAGAAGAAAAGAAATAACCAAAATTAGAGAGAAATTAAATAAAATTGAAAACAAAAGAATTGGGCAGTGCCTGTGGCTTAAAGGAGTAAGGTGCCAGCCCCATATGCTGGAGGTGGTGGGCTCAAACCCCACCCTGGCCAAAAAAACTGCAAAAAAAAAAAAAAAAGAAAACAAAAGGATGATACAACAGATCAATAAATCAAAAAGTTGGTTACTTGAAAATAGATAAACCTATAGCTAACCTAACCAGGAAAGAAAGAGTAAAATCTCTAATTTCATCAATCAGAAATGGTAAAGACGAAATAACAACAGACTCCTCAGAAATTCAAAAAATCCTTAATAAATATTACAAGAAACTCTGTTCTCAGATACATGAAAATTTGAATGAAATAGACCAAAAATTGGAAGCACACCACCCTCCTAGACTTAGCCAGAATGTAGTGGAAATGTTGAACAGGCCTATATCAAGTTCTGAAGTAGTATCAACCATACAAAATCTCCCTAAAAAGAAAAGCCCGGGACCAGATGGCTTCACATCAGAATTCTACCAAATCTTTAAAGACGAACTAGAGGAACTAGTAACTATATTACTCAATCTTTTTCAAAATATAGAAAAAGAAGGAATACTACCCAACACATTCTATGAAGCAAACATCACCTTGATCCCCAAACCTGGAAAAGACCCAACAAGAAAAGATAATTATAGACCAATATCACTAATGAATATTGATGCAAAAATATTCAGCAAGGTTCTAGAAACAGAATAAAGCAACACATCAAATAAATCATACACCATGACCAAGT
>CAUYRH010015342.1:0-12206 GCA_963574655.1 Perodicticus potto | reverse complement strand
ATTCTTGGAGGGAGTACAGGCGAAACACTTGAAGAAATTGGCCTGGGAGAATACTTTATGAGAACCCCTCCAGAGAACTGAAGTAACACCAAAACTACATGACTGGGATCTGATCAAACTAAAAAGCTTCTGCACAGCCAGGAACACAGTAAGTAAAGCAAGCAGACAGCCCTCAAAATGGGAGAGAATATTTTCAGGTTATGCTTCTGACAAAGGTTTAATAACCATAATCCAGAGAATTCAAACTTATTAATAAGAAAAGAACAAGTAATCCCATTTCATTGTGGGCAAGGGACTTGAACAGAAGCTTCTCTGAAGAAGAAAGGTGCATGGCTCATCTTCTTTGAGATATCTCCAATAAGATATCTCAAAGATATCTCTAACTCCAGTAAGAGTGGCTCACATAACAAAATCCCAAAACTACAGATGGTAGCATGGATATGGAGAAAAGTGAACACTTCTGCACTGCTGGTGGGAGTGCAACCCAATATGTCCCTTTTGGAAAGAAATATGGAGAATACTCAGGGATCTAAAAGTAGACCTGCCATTTGATCCTGCAATTCCTCTAGTAGGTGTATATCCAAAAGACCAAAAATCACTTTACAACAAAGATATTTGCACTAGATTTTTCATTGCAGCTCAATTCATAATAGCCAAGTCATGGAAGAAGCCCAAGTACCCATCAATCCATGAATGGATTAATAAATTGTGGTATATGTATACCATGGAATATTACACAGCCTTAAAAAGGATGGAGACTTTACCTCTTTTACATTTACATGGATGGAGCTGGAACATATCCTACTTAGTAAATTATCTCAAGAATGGAAAAAAGGCTCGGCACCTGTGGCTCAACACCCGAGCTGGCGGGTTCGAATCCAGCCCAGGCCCGCCAAACAACAATGACAGCTGCAACCAAAAAATGGCCAGGCATTGTGGCGGGTGCCTGTAGTCCCTGCTACTTGGGAGGCGGAGGCAGGAGACTCGCTTGAGCCCAGGAATTGGAGGTTGCTGTGAGCTGGGATGCCACGGCACTCTATCCAGGGTGACAGCTTGAGGCTCTGTCTCAAAAAAAAAAAAAAAAAAAGAATGGAAAAAAAATCCAATATACTCAGTACTATTATGTAACCAATTTACAATCACTCACACTTTCACATGAAGAATATAGATCACAGCTATGGCCCAGGATGAAAGAGGGAAGGGGAATGGGAGGGGAGGAGGGAGGTCAGATGGAGGGAGGGTGAATGGGGGGATCACCCCTATAGTGCATAATGCAAGGGTACACATCGGATCTATTAAGTATAGAGTATTAAGGTCTTAACAGAATAATTAAGTAAACAAGATGAGGTATATACTAACCAGTGTGATGTAAGCATTCTTAATTCTATATGAAATCAGCACATTGTACCCCATAAATGCATTAATGTATACATGATTTATGTGTTTATGATTTAATAAAAAAAGATGCTCATCATCTTTAATCATCAGAGAAATGCAAAAGCAAAATCACTTTGAGATATCATCTAACCCCAGTAAGAGTAGCCCACATTACAAAATCCCAAAACTACGGATGTTGTCATGGATGTGTAGAAAAGGGAACGCTTCTGCACTGCTGGTGAGAATTCAAGCTAATACGTTCCTTTTAAAAAAAAGTTTGGAGATCTAACTCAGGGATCTAAAAGTAGACCTACCATTTGATCCTGCAATTCCTCTACTAGGTATATATCCAAAAGACCAAAAATCACTTGGCAACAAAGATATTTGCACCAGATTGTTCATTGCTGCTCAATTCAAAATTGCCAAGTCATGGAAGAAGCCCAAGTGCCCATCAAACCATGAATGGATTAATAACTTGTGGTATATGTATACCATGGAATCCTATGCAGCCTTAAAAAGATGGAGACTTTAACTCTTTTATGTTTACATGGATGGAGATGGAAAATATTCTTCTTAGTAAAGTATCTCAAGAATGGAAGAAAAAGTAGCCAATGTACTCAATCCTTTTATGAAACCAATTTATAATTACTCACTTTCTTATGAAAGATAGATCACAACTATAGCCCAGGATGAAGAAGAGAAGTAGAGGGGGATGCAAGGGGAGAGGGGAGGTTCAATAGAGAGAAGATAAATGGTGGGATCACACCTATGGAGCATATTGTAAGGGTACAAGTCAAGTCTACCGAGTATAGAACATAAATGTCTTAACACAATAATTAAGTAAATGAGGTGAAAGCTTTATTAATTAGTTTGATGTAAGCACTCCAAATTGTATTAAAAAAAAACACATTGTACCCCACAAAAGCATGAATGTATTCATGATCTATATGTATATGACTTCATAAAAGGAAAAAATAAATAAATAGATATTTTATCCATCTTGGAAAACAAAGTGGCACTTTCACAGCCACAGACCCGGCCACAGTACCCCCTGATGGCCATTCTGTGTAAGTCACATACACACCTACTGCCCTCTCTCCTCCCTAGGACTAAGACTGGGTAGGGAAGGGCTGGAAACTTCCCCTGCCTCTGCCTTCCAGATACTCAGAAACAGACTTCCGTATCCTCCTCACTTCCCCTCAATTGGTGTCCAGAGCACTCTCCAGAACTGGGTGATCCAGAAAGCATTCACCACCTCTGCTAGCCCTATGAGGTAGTTGGAGCATCATTGTTTTGTCCTTTCTGTGTTGTAAACAGATGCAGGGCTGGGGAAACTTAGACTCTCAAGTTTCATGCTTTGGAGAATCACATTTTCCCATGGCACAAAGGGTAAAGGTCACAGGAAGCCAAAGATCACTGACCTGCCTGTGTCTTGAACCCAAATTCTGAAAACTGAACAGCCTGTGTTAAATACACAAATTTCAGATGGTGCTCAAGGGCCTCTTACCTCACTACCTCTGCTGAGAGAGGAGGGTGAATCCTTGGTCCTCCCAAGGCCTGCTTGGCCCAAGCAGCTTCCCTAAGCATGAAATCTCTTGGAAGCCTCAAATTTTGTCTTTAACATTTGTACAAATTCTGTATACTATTGTCTATCAAATCAGCATGTTAAAAAAATCCTCAATTTCCTAAATATACAAGAGAAAGTGGTGCTGTAGGATAATGTGAATTCTTTTTTTTTTTCTTTTTTTATAACTGTTGGGGATTCATTGAGGGTACAAAGAAACAGCTTACATTGATTGCATTTGTTAGGCAAAGTCCCTCTTAAAATTGTGCCCTGCCCCCAAAAGATGTGTCACACACTGTAACCCCCCACCTCCCTCCCTCCTTCACTCTCTCTGCTCTCCCTTTCCCTGACCCCCGATGTGTCCCAAGTCATTAATTGTCCTCATAGCAGAATTGAATACATTGGATTCTTGCTTCTCCATTCTTGTGATGCTTTACTAAGAATAATGTGTTCCACTTCCATCCAGGTTAACACAAAAGATGTGAAGTCTCCTTCTTTTTAGTGGCTGAACAGTATTCCAGGGTATACATTTACCACAGCTTATTAATCCACTCCTGGGTTGGTGGGCATTTAGGCTGTTTCCACATTTTGGCAATTGTAAGTTGAGCTGTGATAAACACTCTAGTGCAGGGCAGAGGCAAGATGGCCGACTGGGGCCAGCTTTCCACAGAGGCTCCCATCCAGAAGGAGAGTTAAAGGACAGAAGTTTAGCAAGAAAGCCGATGGTGCAGATCTGAGCCAAGAAAGAAGGTTAAAGAATGCACATCAACCCTGCTGAGATAAGCTGCAACCCCAAGTGTACAAACAAAAGGTACAAAAACCATCACCAAGCAGATGGGAGTCCCCTCCCCCACAAGAACGGCTCGCAATGTACTCCATACAAACAAGCGAGCAGAGTTCAAACATCCTCCCATTTTATCCCACGGGAGAGACCCTCTAAAAACCAGACCTCCTTTCCCTACTAGGGTGCCATGGCACTCTCCTGCCAGCATAAAACTGTATAAAACTGTATATATTCTCTACCTGCAATTTTGAACTTCCAGCACTCCCCTCCACTCTCACCCTGAGGTCTGGAAGCCTGTCCCCCAAGAAGTCCAGATTCTTGGGCATTTTACTGAGAGGTGTGGACAGGGCTTGGGCTGTTACAGGTCTGTGCTGATTCTGCAGCACAGGTGTAAGGAGAAAACGGTGGACTGAAAGAACCATAAGGGAAAGGGAGACACAGTGCCCCCTGCCATCGAGTAGCAGCGGCAGCAACAGGAACAATAGGGCTCACACCCCTGGGGATATTTTGGAAGGATACTCCCTGTCTCTCTGGGCAACCAGAGAAAGTCGGGCATCTTCTCCAGTGGCAGACACTGGCAGAATAGATCTGGGACACTAACACAGACCCCATGAGCAAAGGGTATGCCTGAGGCAGTACCGGCCTGGGAAGAGTGTAGAGGACAGAGAATTGAAGACTCCTGTGCAGAGACAGCATACTCCCAAGGCAGGGCTCCACCAGGACTGCTTAGTGAGCCTAGGAAACACCAAGCCCTCCGCAGATCATAGCTGAGACAAAGGCAGGTGCTCTAACTGCACCCGCTCCAACACAGACTGCAGGGGAAACAGAAACACCAGCTCTGGGCAGCAGCACAGACGGGGGCTGAGTCACAGTTTCTGTGAACTCAAATGGCGCCTGGTCTGCAGGGGAATATAGCCAGGACAGAATCACAAATTGGGCGAAAGTATAAGTGTCAGCAACATCAATCAGGGGCAGGGCTGGAACTGAGTGAACCACCCCAGCTTCCATTAACCACCTGAGGTTGTCAGACCTCAGCTTCCCCTGCTGGATGGTGGCAGATTGCAGAGTCCTGGCCAAGGAGACATAGGATCTCTCTGTGACTCAGGCAGGCTCAAACTCCTGGAGCATCTGCTCATTGGAGGGAACTGGGTCATAGACCTGCTGGTTACCAGTGACTGGGTGTGACAGAGGTGCAAGGTGGGGAAGGTGGCATCAACCTTCCCAGACTAATTCATTTGCTTGGTGGGGGGGGGGGTCCTTATGACTCCACAGAGCACCAGAATGAGTCATACTCCAGCTGCCAGCAGACCCCTGCTATCTAGTTGCCAGAGACCTTTTGAACTCCCTCACTTGAGACCAGGTTACATTAGTTTGCAGTCCCACCAGCAGTGTGAAAATGTTCCCTTCTCTCCATAACCACAACACCATCTGTAGCTTTGAGACTTCGTGATGTGGGCCATTCTCACTGGGATTAGGTGATATCTTGGAGAGATTTTGATTTCTATTTCTCTGATAATTAGGCATGATGAGCATTTTTCATATTCTTGTTACCCATCCATCTGTCTTCTTTAGAGAAGATTCTATTCATCTCTCTTTCCCAGTGATAAAAGATATCATTGGCTTTTTTTGTTGCTTAATTTGAGTTCTCCATAGATTCTAGTTATCAAGCTTTTATCTGATTCGTAAATATCTTTTCCCATTCTGATGGTTGTCTATTTGCTTTGGTTGTTGTCTCCTTAGCTGTACAGAAGCTTTTCAGTTTAAGTCTCATTTGTTTATTTTTGTTGTTGTTGCAATTGCCATGGAAGTCTTCTTCATACAGTCTTTCCCCAGGCCAATAGCTTTCCCTATACTTTCTTTGAGGATTGTTAGTAATTCATGCCTTAGATTTAGATCTTTTATCCATCTTGAGTCAATTTGAGTTAGTGGAGAAGGGGCAGGTCCAGTTCAGTCTTCTACAAGTGGTTGTCTAGTTCTCCCAGCACCATTTATTGAATAGGGAGTCTTTCTCCCAGTGTATGTTCTTCTTTGTTTTATCAAAGATTAGGTGGCTGTAAGATGTTTTCTTCATCTCATGATTTTCTATTTGATTCCAGATGTCTACGTCTCTATTTTTGTGCCAATACCATGCTGTTTCAATCACTATGGCCTTGTAGTACAGCCTAAAGTCTGGTAGGCTGATGCCCCCAGTTTTGTTTTTATTACTAAGCTTGCCTTAGCTATATGGAGTTTTTCTGGTTCCATAAAAAACAAAGCATTATTTTTTCCAAATAATGAAAGTATGATGTTGGTATTTAAATAAGGATGACATTAAATCTGTAAATTGCTTTGGGAAGTATAGACATTCTAACAATGTTGATTCTTCCTGCCCAGCCATGAGCATGGTATGTTCTTCCATTTATTAATATCTTCCACTATTTCTTTTCTTAGAACTTCATACTTTTCTTTATAGAGGTCCTTCACCTCTTTTGTTAGGTATATTCCTAGGTATTTCCTTTTCTTTGAAGCTACACAAGAGACATAGATTACATGAAAGACAAAGACATGGGATTGGAGGTGGTGAGAACCGACAGCCTGGGAGGTATGTTCAAGGAATGGCCCCAACTGCTTCTCCTTCTTTCCTAAAACAACAATAGTCCTTTCTGCTTGCTCCCTCAGCCAGAAATCATGTAGCTTCTGTATACTTTTCTATCTTTTGCCTAAAAGCACATAGCCTTCTCTCACTAAAGTTAATCTTTACTCCATGTACAATTACTCTCCCCTCAACCTTGTAAAATGAAAATATTCCCACTCACTTTCCTTAGTGATTTGCAATATTGTTAGTATAAGCAAACTTGTTTAGGGAGTAAATAAATAAAGATGTTCACATGGTTTGGTGCTGGCTGCAGTCATCAGCTTCACCAGACCTTCCAATCCCATCTCTTTATCTTTCATGTAATCTATGTCCCTTGTGTTAGTTATTTTCTCAATTCCTTGTCATTCCTCCTCTGGTTCATTTACTTTTCCTGCTGGCAGCTCCCTTGGTCCCAAGGTCTGGTCAGCTGCCTCAGTGTCTGGCCTGGAGCACTTGGCCTTTCTCTGATGCAGCCCTTAAGAGTCAAGCCTGCATCCACTGGGGCACAGAAAAAATTAGTGGACAAACTGGACAGATAAGCTGGGTGGGGAATGACCCACACCAAGGTGGGTCCTTCATTCTCTGAGCTTTCATCTCTTCCTCTACGAAATGGGATTGATCCCTGTAAGTGAGATCAGGGGTGATGTCAGAATGCATGACAGCAGGCACAGACATGGCCTCAGTTTCCCTTTCTCCTCCCCTATCCCTAACCTTAACCCTAACCCTAACCACCGCAGTGACTGGCTATTTTTTGGTTGTAGTTGTCATTGTTGCTTGTCAGGCCCAGGCCAGGCTGGAACTCACCGGCTTCAATGTATGTGGCCAGCACTTTACTCATTGAGCTATGGGCACCAAGCCCAATTGGGTTAGTTTTGTGCTAAATTTTCTTCATATCTTTTAAATTTAAACATAGTGACCACTTACCATGAGATTATTAACTTGCAACAAGCTATATAAGGAAACTACTGCAGCTCAGGGAGAACTGTTCAATTTTCCAGCCACCTACTGAAATATTTAAAGGCAATTTTGGCCAGGTTTGGTAGATCACGCTTGTAATCCCAGCACTCTGGAAGGCTGAGATGGTTGGATTGTTTGAACTCAGGAATTTAAGACCAGCCTGAGCAAGAACAAGACCCCCATCTCTTTAAAAAAAAAAAAAATAGCCTGGCATTGTGGCACGTGCCTGTAGTCCCAGCTACTCCAGAGTATGAGGCAAGTGGATCAATTGAGTCTAAGAGTTCGAGGTTACTGTGAGCTATCATACTACAGCACTCAACCACAGGGCAACAGAGTGAAACTCTGTCTCAAAAAAAATAAGGCTCAGTGCCTGTGGCTCAAGCAGCTAAGGCGCCAGCCACATACACCTGAGCTGGCGAGTTCGAATCCAGCCAGGGGCCCGCCAAACAACAATGATGGCTACAACCAAGAAATAGCCAGGCGTTGTGGCAGGCGCCTGTAGTCCCAGCTACTTGGGAGGTGGAGACAGGAGAATCACTTGAGCCCAGGAGTTGGAGGTTGCTGTGAGCTGTGATGCCACGGCACTCTACCCAGGGCAACAGCTTGAGGCTCTGTCTCCAAAAAAATAAGTAAATAATAAATAAATAAAATAAATGCAATTTTATGTTCACTTTTTTTTTTATTGAGACAGAGTCTCACTTTGTTGCACTCTGTAGAGAGGTGTGGCGTCATAGCTCACAGCAAACTCAAACTCTTGGGCTCAAGTAATTCTCTTGCCTCACCCTTCCTTGTAGCTGGGACTACAGGCGCCCATGACAATGCCCAGCTATTTTGTTGTTGTTATTTAGTAGGCCCGGGCTGGAACCCACCAGCCCCAGTGCATGTGGCCGGTGCCCTGACCACTGAGCTATGGGCACCTAGCCTATTTTCACATTTGATCAAAATTTGTACGTAAATCTCAACCTCAAGATAATGCCTTATGCTGTGAAAAGCTTTATGCTTTTCTAAAGTTCTTTTAAATATCTCCTTTAATACCTGAAACATCTCAGAAAATTATCATTTTTACAGTTGAAAAAGTTTAGGTTTGAAGAAGCAGACATTTCCCAAGTCCATGGAGGCCTCCAGAGCCAGGACTCAGCACCTTGTGCTGGGTGTCATGCCCTCGGGAGCCTGGCAGAGGCTGTGATCATGTAGACAGGTCAGAGGGCAGGAGGAGAGCAGCCTCTACATAGAGGCCAGAGGACCTGGGGCTGCCTCCTCCACAGAGGAAAACACCAACTGCAGCCAAGGCCAGTTCTCCAAAGCTCCACCATGTACACTCTTGCCCAAGTGGGGACTGCTGGTCTCAGTCCTTGGTGACACACAAACTCTGTCTGGGGACTGGGATCTGACAGGGTGGGGCTTCTGGTCACTCATGGAATCTCCTGTCTCAGATGCTTATGAGGTTTTGAGAGACAAGAAAATTAGTTGCAGCTTTGCAGGTGACAGTAACTTATAGAGAATAGCGCTGGTGGCTATAGCCAAGCACCCTCTGTGTCACACAGACACCACCCTGGGCCACACTCTCTCATAGGCATTTTCTGGAGCTGCCACAAAGTCCTGGATAGACAAGTGTGAACATCCAGAAAGAAAGGCCTAGAACCTAAGGAAAAGTACAGATGTTTGACCTGCCAAATACAGGAAATGAGACCCTTCAAGAGTCCCTTCCAACACCGACCTATGTAGTCCAAGGCTAGGATCGCGAGTCAAACAGTCACACATGGGCTATCCAGCAGCACCACCTGTGACAAACAGACTGAGGTAACAAGGGAATGAATATCCCGAAACACAGGTTGTGAGAAGCCCAAGCTGTGGTCAATGACCTCATTAAATGGTACACTCCTGTCAGCACTGTAATAAACTCAAGAGTCAGATTAGACCCTTGGAGGGGATGAGCTTATTCACACTGCAATTCCAGTTGTAATTAGGCAGTGCAGAAACTGCCAAAATAGACACACCCTTCTGCCATCCCGTGGTCACCTTACTTGGTGATGGCACAATCACCTTCCCATGAAGGCAGAAGGCAGAAATCCAACTCACATGAGCACCAGGCAATTTGCCAACTTTATCATGAATAAGTTATCTTCACTCTCTTTCCCATTCCCCACAGGCAAAACAGGGCCTGACTCCCAAAGCTGGGGGTCCCTTGAAGGAAAAACAATAGGCAAGTGGGGCTGGAGTAGAGCAAGGGAGGCCCATGGAGGAGGTAACCCCTGAGCCCTGGCCCCATAACCTGGCCCCTTTGTGATTCAACTGAGCAAGGAGAGTATTTCTGAAATACTAGCTTCAACAGCTGAATTCCTGCAGAACATTGATTCTTGTTCCTCTAGATGAGCAAACTGAGGCACGGAGGGATGAGGACTCTGGCCATGCACCCAGGAATTACGGGGTCACACCCTCCAGGCCAGAGTCCTGGCTGGAGTGGAGGCCAAGGATTCACTTTCCTGGCGAGTTGTCCTTCTACTGTCATAGAGTACATGGTGGGGATACCTGGTACTGTGGGACATGGCTCACCATGACCATCCAGGATGACAGGGGCAGACAGTGAGGGGAGGATATCTTATTTCCTGACTCCTTTCACTTGGGAGACCAGAGAGCAGGCTGTCGAGGACCCAGATACATTACTGTTAATGTGTCACCCCCACCAGGAGGCTATCAGGGCTGTCAGAACGGGTGGTAGCTTTTTCAGGTGTGGGGAGGCAACTTGGGTGCCCATATTCATGGTCCATTCTCTGTTATAAAAACTACCTGTGAGAGGAGTCCAACACCGCAGAGTCACACCCCTCCCACCGCTCACCCTCCCACAGACAACATGCCCAGGGCCAAGGGTTGTCCACCTTCCTTCCTTAATGACCCCAGCAGCCCCAGACCCGCTGTGAAGGCTGCACTGGCCCCATCCTGGAGGTGGGCATCCTGTGCTGACCCCATGTCCACACCCCTCACTGCACCCCCTAATGGCACCTGAACAGACACAGACCTAGTTTTGGGGGTGATCCTAGCGGCAGGGCTCTTGTCACACGTTGTCTGCATCTCTCCTCAGACTAATATTCAGGGCATTCACAGCCTATTTCCCAAGGTGCTGTATGATCAATGCCCACAGGAGTGGCAAACAGGCACTAAAATGGTCACCTACAGGCTTGGCGCCTATAGCTCAGTGGCTAGGGCACCAGCCGCATACTCCAGAGCTGACAGGTTCGAATCTAGCCCGGGCCTGCCAAACAACAATGACAACTACAACCAAAAAAAAGAAAAAAGAAAAAAATAGCTGGTCATTGTGGCGGGTGCCTGTAGTCCCAGCTATTTGGGAGGCTGAGGCAAAAGAATCACTTAAGCCCAAGAGTTTGAGGTTGCTGTGAGCTGTGACGCCATGGCATTCTACCGAAGGTGACAAAATGAGATTCTGTCTCAAAAAAATAAGTAAAATGGTCACCTACAAACACCTGTAATCACATGTAGCCTGTGAACCAGCTTCTGTGTTAGAGACCTTGGCAAAATAGAGAAAGCCCCCTATTCAAAGTCCCAGGTGAACAGAAACATGACAGTGGAGATACTATTCAAAGACCAAGAAGCATGCTGGGAGTCCTGAGTCTCAGGGCCTCCTGCATCTCCTGCACAGAGATGCAAAGTCCAGGCTCCAGAGAGAAGGGAAGGGAATCCCTGGCCTAGCATGGACTCTGGCCTGAGTTGGGGGGAGCTCAGTTCACTGAGGCAAGGGGTCACCAGTCAGCCTGTGTCCAGGCATGAGTCCAAAGCTCTGCCTACTCCACTCCCCCCAGGGACTCATATGGCCTCCCATGCCTCTCACCAAACCCTGCAGATGGAGCAGCCCCTGCTGACCAGGGTAAGTTGCATGCTCCTGGCCGGCCACTGTGCAAGGCCAACACCTGCCTCTCCACCCAAATGACCACAGTGCCTAGCACAGGTCCTGTCTCCAGTGTGTAGTGTGTACCAGCCTGACCCCGACCACAGGGCTGCAATGGGCAGTTTCCTAAATCAGTGTACCCATCCACATTTAGAGCTGCACAATGAAGCAATGGAATCTGTGGTCAAATTTCTTACCAGATTCTTCTGGTGAACCCCAAACCAGAGCTCAGGCTCACAAATTCTGGGTGAACTTGGCATGAGCAGAAACCACGTCTGACCTTAGGTGAGCTGAGCCTCCATCACTAGGAATTTACCTGAAACCAAGAAACTGTTCACCACTTGGATCTCCCTCATCTTTGGCCAAACTAACAGCACTTACATTTAAAGATGTATCTGCCTTTACCTCACCTGAGGATTGACATTCGACATCTCTACCATAAATTCAGTTGTCAAAAGTAGTTATTGCTGCCTTGATTAATTGGGTCCAACCTAACCATTTGGGCCATACAAGAGGCTCGGAGGAGGGCTCAGGTGTGGGCTGAGGTGAGGAGTGGGCTCAGGTGTGGGCCCAAGTGCGGACTCAGGTGGAGGACCAGGTGTAGACTCAGGTGTGGGCTCACTGTGGGCTAAAGTGTGGGCCCAGATGTGGACTCGGGCTTCAGCTCAAGTGTGTGCTCTCCAGGATCTGAGTCCCAAGCATGCTCTGAGCTTTTTAACTAGTTTCTGTGCCTAAATTTTCCCACGTTGATGACTCAGAATGGCTCTCATGCATTCACCCGGTCTGCCCTAGATCAAGAGCACACCTTGTATTAGCTCTCACTTTTATTATATTAGCGACGTTTAATTATTTTGTGTGTTTGTGTGTGTTTGAGACAGAGCCTCAAGCTGTCACCCTGGATAGAGTGCTGTAGCATCACAGCTCACAGCAACCTCCAATTCCTGGGCTCAAGCGAGTCTCTTGCCTCTGCCTCCCAAGTAGCTGGGATTACAGGCACCCGCCACAACGC